>OY740797.1:11837901-12081579 GCA_963514005.1 Raja brachyura
CGGCAACCTATTTTTAGTCGGCCGGTTTTAATCGTGATGAAAAAATAGCAGCAACCCAGATGAAGCCTCGACCATGCGGAAACCACTTTCGGCCATTATGGAGAGTGACCAAAACCTCCGGTGACCTCATGGAAACCTTGGGTGGCGGGCAAGGTCACCAGAGGTTGCTGTTTAGGTCTCCTAAGTGGGACAGGGGCTTTACTCTCTCAGTTAGGGCCTGAAACTTGCCAACTAAGTACGTGATTCTTTGAAAATAGACTGGATCTACATTCTTATCAAACAGAGGAGATTCTGAGCCTACAACAATTTCCTCAGGAACCTGATATCAATTCCTCAGACAAATGAAAATATACATAACCTGTATAACACAGCAAAACACTCACAATGCATGCAAATTCTTCACATAAAAATGCTTTGCTGCTTCAAGTATTCACCAGCAACGACAGAAACAAAATTCAATAACATTTTAATAGGGCACAAAGTAATAAGGCACACATGTATCTCGAGTTTGTACTAAAACATGTAAAGATTGTACCAGACCTCTCCAGAGGAAAGCACATTGTTCAAATACTCCAGAAAAGCCTCATCCTTGATTTCATTGTCGGTAAAAATAAAGGTTACTCCATTTCCGTCCTGTCCAGCTGTTTTGTACAGAGTCTTCAGATCCTCCAACAGGTCTAAGGTACTGTATGATCTGATTATATACAAGTTATACAAAGATAGCTACAGTAACTGTTCTGAACATCAGTGCTTTTCTATGAACATACTTAATAGTCCATTACAATTGAGTCTATTCCTCTTGTTTGGTAATATGTAATCATGTTAGCTGTTCAGTCTGACTTCTTAAACTGTCTATTATATAAATTCTGAATGCAGACCGCAAAGAAAATATTAGTCTTATGATTACCGAGTGGACATCTAAAATTATTTCCAACATGAGACATGGCAAATTATGAAGCTCTGCTTTCTTATATTCCTGTATGTGGATTAATTTGGGGAGATAAAAGGACAACTGAGGACTTTGGACAGAAAACCTGAAGGAAATTTTACTCTGCATCCAGAAACTCTTCAATTGTACTTCAGCAATATAACAGAGACATTTTCAATGCAATATGATCTACAGTCCTTCCAGAAAATGAGAAATAAGTTTGAGCATTTTCTAGTGCAGGAATCACAGTGCAATGGGCCCATTAGCATTTAAGCATTTCCTCATGGCTTTAACCACTAGAGATTATGATTGTTCATTGAAAGTATTTAGCAAGAATTAGCAAAAGCAAATTCCTTCCACAGTGGCTTTTCAACCATTGCTGATTGTTTGTGTCAGTCCATTTGTAGAGGTGAATATTTTACGGGACACACACATGCACACATTCATATTTCCGGTGTAGATTTACCTGGTGAGAGTGATTTGGAAAGTCTGGTACCCAGCAATAAATGAAGTGAGTCTTGTTAGGCTCTGTTTACCCGAACCACCCACACCGACAAGCAGAGCATTGCCCCGAGGTGTTCTGATGATGCGGGATATCTGCAAGTGAATTCCGGGACAAAGGTTAAAGTTGCAAATCTCGCATGAGGAAAAGTTAAAAGGAGGATAAGTAACAATTCTCGAGTGAGGGATGAATATTCTGAATAAAACTATATGAATGCTTGTACTGGCAGCAAGGCATTTCACTCCACAAATATTTGTTTGTTTTTTTAGAATGATGCCTTCATTTTGGTGACAATTCCAATAACATCAAATCTTCTTTCTTTCCTGCACACCAGGAAAGAAATAAGATTTACTTACTTCATTGTTACTGTTCATCTCAGGGGTCATATGACAAATAAACAGTCTTGAATCTTGAACAAGATATTGCCAAGAGTGCAACATCCCTCCAGTATAACATTGAATGTTAGTGTTGGTTAACGTGCTCTTCTGTAGTCCTCCATCTCAGAATCAGAAGCAAAGTGTTTTCAGTGGGCCAAGGCTGAATCTTATAGAAAAATCTAACACACTACTTCCCAAATTGGCATCAGTTTTAAACCTACATACTGTACAAAGCACAGGCTAGCAACGCATAGCTTTATAACTAGGAGTGAATTATGTCGTGAAAGTAAATTCATCCGGTCTCACCTTGACCAGGTGAATTATGGCATCTTCAAAGAAGACCAAGTCCAGATGCCCCCCTCGTACTGTCTCGTTGTAAAGGAACATGAAAAGATTCAGTCTCTCTTTTAAGACTTCCAAAGATTCCACAGCCTCATACACTTTCGGCATCTCATATTCTTTGTCCTCTGGTTCCTCTCCTGGAGAATAAATAGACTGATTTGGCGAGATGAGCAGGTTGAGTAAAGTACGTTTTTATTTGTAACGACAAATAGAATGTATAACACAACCGCGTGCTGGGTCAGCCAAATATCTTGAAGCTCCTGCTACACAGGTGGAGCTCGACTAACTGAGGAACCAAATGCCTGCGAAAACACACCCGCGATCACGTGACGGCGCCAGCCAATAGCGAGGGTTCGCATTGCCTGAAGCCACCACTAGGTGCCGCTACAGAACCCCCCCCAGAACCCGAGGTAAGGAACCGAGCGAGAGACTGAATGAGGCGACTGGATCGAGTGGCACAACCAGCGGTTCAGGTGGAACTTCCGGAACAGAGTCAGCAAATGTTAAAGGTGCAGGGGAGGCAGGCACAACAGGTGCAACTGGGACGACCAGCGGACGACCTCTACGCTGAGGTTGAGCCACCACCACCGGGCTATCGATATCCAGATGGGCGGGCTTGAGTTGAGCGACTGAAACGATCTCCTCCAGACCCCTGACATCCAACAGAAAAGTCGCGACGCCTGGTCGCAACACCCGGAAAGGACCTTCATGAATCCGCTGCAGTGGTGTCCGGTGCGAGTCCCTGCGGAGAAATACAAATAAACAGTTTTTAAGCTCCGGCGGCACACATACCGGAGTCGTCCCATGCCGAGAGGTTGGAACAGGAGCCAGGCCGCTCACTTTCTCCCAGAGGTTCGCAAAGCGGGCTCTGGCTGCCCTCGAGCCACAGGAAGGAAATCCCCGGGTGCCTGCAGCGGGGATCCGTACACAAGTTCAGCGGACGACGTGTCAGGGTCCACATTTGGGGCCGTACGGATATGCAACAACACCCAAGGCAACTGATCGACCCAGTCCAGGCCCATCATCCTGCTGCTTGGCGAGCCATGGCTCGTCGACCTGTTCGGCGAGCTGCAGGGGGTCGTCAAAGTCCCAACCAGCGAGGAGCAGGTGGATGTCGTCGGGCATCTGCTCCAGGAAAGCCCGCTTGAAAAGCAGGCAGGGTCGGTGGACGTCCATCAGGGCGAGCATCTTGCTCATCAACGCTGACAATTTTCGATAACTAAGGCCGTCCATATGGAGTCGGGCAGCACGATCACAGCGACTGAACCCAAAAGTGCGGAGCAGCAGCGCCTTGAGGCCCTCGTACTTGCCGATCACAGGCGGATCCTGCAGGTAAGGCAGCAAACGGGTGGCAGTCTCTGGGCTGAGCGCCCCAACCATGTAAAAATAGAAAGTGGCGTCCGCGACAATATTGCGGAGTTCAAACTGGGCCTCAATGTGGGCAAACCGCACTTGAGGCTGCACTTCCCAGAATACGGGCAGTTTCAGGCGCACGGGTTTTGCTGGCAGGCTGAACGTCGAGGTTAGCGGCGGCATTCATTGTCAGGGTCAGAAATCACGATTGGACCGGCGGGGTCACCACTTTGGCGAGACGAGCAGGTTGAGTAAAATACGTTTTTATTTGTAACGACAAATAGAATGTATAACACAACCGCATGCTGGGTCAGCCAAATATCTTGAAGCTCCTGCTACACAGGTGGGGCTCAACTAACTGAGGAACCAAATGCCCGCGAAAACACACCCGCGATCATGTGACGGCATCAGCCAATAGCGAGGGTTCGCTTTGCCTCAAGCCACCACTAGGTGTCACTACACTGAATCGATTACTCGATGGGCTGACCCAGACTTAAAGGGTCAAATGGCATCTAATGCTGTTATAATTCTATGCCTCATTGATTAGTTTACCATAGATAATCTAAGCAGTCTTCTATAATGACAACTATCTCAATAGGAAACCCAGTGGATCGCGAGTAAACATACCAAGGGGACTGGCACGCATGCAGTAAGTGACATAAGAAACTCATGGTGTTGAAAACACACCTGCATTGGATTTAAAATATTGAAAGGAAAATTAAAGTAGGTTCTTAAAAAAAATGATGGTTAATCTTCAAAATGCAATTCCTTGCCCAGGTAAAAGTTTGTTTGCAAATGTTCAGTAGCTTTATTGTGATGCAAAACCAACCAATACCACCACAGTAGGTTGAATGATTTTGTTTTTGGAAGTGCCTGGCCTTCTCACTACTTATCCTTAAACATGCAAGGTGCAAAAGAGAAAAGAAGAGAAAATGGAACCACTTTTACCGCAATGTATCTCAAAGATAAAAAAAAGTGTAGTGGCATTTGTGACCAGTCACACGAATGATAAGAACTCAAGATACTCTTAAGTCGGTGATCCAATGGTGGGTTGCATCCTGTGTGTGAATGAGCATGCAAATAGTGTCCTGACCTGTAGCTTCGGGTGGGTCACGCAGGAAATCAATAAAGAAGTTTGCCGTCTCTTCTGCACTCATGACACTCCTCATCTTTTCCCCAAATTCTTCAGCAGCCACATTCATCAGCGTTTTATTAAACCATTCACAGTCCTCGGAGCTTGTAAAACGATCAGCCACGACTCGGGTACATTCATGTTGCCAGAGCTTCAGAAGAATCTGTTTAAAACAACGTTTTCAACGTGTCATGTTTCATGTAAGAGTTAAAATAAACAAGAATTGCATATCTTTCAAAATCTCAGAACATTTCAAACTACTATTGTGTGTTGTTCTGGTTTCAGGGTTTCCGATGAATGCGGAGGCTTTGGAGCGGGTGCAGAATAGGTTCACCAGGATGTTACCTGAATATTACGTCAATTATAAAGAAAGCACATCAATGCCTCTACTTCCTGAGAAGATTACTGAGATTTGGTTTGTCAGAGAAGATTCTCTTGAACTTCTACATGTGTACGTCAGAGAGCATAGTGACTGGTTGCATCACGGCCTGGTTCGGCAACTTGAATGCCCAGGAGCGAAGAAGACTGCAAAAAGTTGTGAACACTGCCGAGCCCACCACCGGCTCTGACCTCCCCACCATCAAAGGGATTTACCGGAGTCTCTGTATCAAAAAGGCAACCAGTATTATCCGAGACCCACACCACTGTGGCCACACACTCATTTTAACCCTGACTTCGGGAAAAAGGTACAGGAGCCTGAAAACTGTAAATGTCATAAACTAGAAGCCATATCATAATGAGAAAGTTTAAAGATTTAAAAGTTACAAAATTGATGCTTTCTCCTATTAGCAAGATAACAGCACAACTATATGCATGTTTTCCTTTCTGATATAAACAATCAGAAGAATGTTCAGACAACAGTTCTTTCCCTCTGCTCTACTGATTGCAATGTACAAACAATAGATCAACAAGGTCAAAAAAACAAGAGTGCTTGAATCTGCAAAAAATAGCTTCTTTAGCATAACCATATATGGGCTAACCTTGCCTCTCTCAGAAGAACCTGTCAATCTTCACAGGCAAGAGGCTGTTCAATGCTTTGTAGGATAAAGTATTACTGAATTGCTGATTATTGGGGTATAGGTACATCTGATTGAACCTGTGTGGGGTCACAAATTTATTGACAACGGTGCTGTATTTCATTTTGGAATTACTTGGAATATACATGAAAACTAGGCTTCTTTTAAGCTGACAAGAACATATTCAGAGCTAGCATTCTCCGCAAATGCTTGGCAGCAGACTGTACTTTAACGTTCTCTGTTGAGAATGATCCCCTCTATTTCAAATGCCTCCTTGAAGCACAAGGTTTATATAAAACACAAAGTGCTGGAGGAGCTATGCTGATCAGTCAGTATCTGAAGAAGGGATCTGGCCCAAAACATCGCCTGTCCATTCCCTCCACTTTGTGTTTCGCTCATGGTTCCAGCATTTGCAATTCATAGCATTTCCACGGAGTTTATTTAGTTGGATGAGAGAGAAAATGGACACTGGTGACCAGGTCACCTTCCACACAAGTCTACACACAAAATATTCAAATCTGAGGGGAAAAAATCCAAAAATTAGGAATAAAACTAACATATAGAAATGTGAGGAAATGTTTATGCATGGCCCTGCTATTTGTAAGAAAGGAAGGTAACGAAAGTTCTCACATTGGACATGCCCTTTAAGGACCTGGACCACAGGAACAGGTCCTTCTGCTCATGATGTCTGTGCCGACCATGAAGCAATTTAAAATATTTCCATTGCCTGTATATCTTCTATATCCCTCTATCCTCTAGCTGTTAATGTGCCCGTCTAAATGCCTTTGACACATTCTCTCCACCACATTCCCTGGAATCATGTTCCAGGTTCCTACTACATTCTATATAATAGTTATCTCACAAATCTCCTTTAACCTGCCCCACTCTCATCTTAAATCAATGCCTTCGTGTTTGACATTTCCAACTTTGGAAAAAGACTGACTATCTACCCTACCAATGCCTTGTAATTGTATTCACTTCTATCATCAGATCACCCCTCAGTCTCCATCACTCCACAGAAACAATCCAAGTTTATTCAAACTCTCCTATAGCAATTACTCTTTAATCCTGGCAACATCTTCATCAAATTTGTTTGCACCCTCTCCAATGTCTCCATCCTTCCCACAGTGTGGTCTAACCATCATGGCCCGACCAATGTTTTATACAACTGCAACATGACTCACCCACTTTAATACTCAATGCCCCAACTTACAAAGGCAAGTATGTTGTGCACCTTCTTTACCACTCTACCTATGTGCATTGCCATTTTCAGGGAGCAATGGTCCTCATCATCCCTTTGTACATCACTGGTCATAAGGCTGCATTGGGATGTCCTAATGCAGCCTTAGCAATACATCACCACTCATTTACGAAATACTTTCCTGACCACCCAATGTGCATCACCTCACACGTGACCAGATTGAACTCCACCTGCCACTATTCCACCCATATTTCCAACTGATATATATCTAGCTGTATCCTTCGACAATCCTCCTCACTATCCACACTTCACCCAATGTTTGTGTTGTTTGCAAACTTACTAAGCAGGTCACTTATCATTTCACCCAAATCATTTCTATATATCACAAACAATTGAGGTCCCAGCACTGATCCCTGCAGACCACCAGTGGTCTTAAGTCAGAATACCCCTTCCTCCCCAACCCCAATCCAACTTTCTGATTTCTGTGTCAAAGCCAATTTTGAATCAAATCTACCAAGTAAGGTATCTATCCCTTAATTTTCTCGTTCAGCCTGCCATAAGAGACCTAGTTGAATACTTTCCTAAAGTCCATGTAGACAACATCTACTGCCCTCCCTGCATCAACAATCTTCGTCTCCTTCTCATAATGTGTGTAAGACATAACCTTCCCATCACAAACCCCTGCTGACAAAATCTAGTAGATCTTTGTTTTTGCAGATATGAGTAAATCCTACTCCCAAGAAACTTCTCAATAATTTCCCTGCCATTGATAAGCACAGCAGCCGATAATATCTTGTAACGGCACACCAGCTGATAACATCTCGACTTATTAGCTTTGAAACACATCCCGTTGTTAATACAGAAAGCTTTACCTCTTTACAATGAATGACCTCTGCAGTGGTGATGAGCATGCCTTGCCAGATTCTGGAGAGGTCCCGTAAATTGAACACATAATGAAATTTTGCTGGTGTCGGAAGCATCTTCACTTTGACAAGTTGCCAGAGTCTGCGTGTGATGGGAACAAGTTGAGCTGCCAAAGCTGCAACCTCCTCAGTGAACCTCCGTTGCTTGCAGAAATGTCCCACTGCAATCACACCTGCAGCCAATTGCAGACATCAACAGAGAAAATAAAGCTAATTATTTAGGTGTGTTCTTGAAAGCAACATTTCTTAGCTTATTTTATAATGCACTCCCAAATTAATCCTAAATATTTAACAAAACATTTTAACCACTGACCACAATCAAAATCCACTCTCTTTTTACATTTCTAGTCCTTGCTGTGAATGCAGACATGTGTTAATGAAACATAATTCTTATTGGTGGCATCTAGCATTTTTTGTCAAGTACTGAAAATCAATACACTCCTAACTTACCAAAGATTTTGTCAATGGAGATGTTTGAAGACAGTGTACAATTAAAAATGGCGAAATGTCGCTTCAGCCTTTGAGGAATATCATTCCGTCCTCCGCCAGGATGGATCATTGCAGCAATAAACTGCATGTCCACAATATGTGTGAACTCTCCTGGCTTCTCCAGGCTGTAGAACCCATTCTGTTCTATCAGCTGCCTCAAAATTTCATTGGTTACCTTAGAGCATGATAAAATTCTGTGTTACCAATATTTTCCTGCTACCACTTTATTCAATTTCAGTTGTACAATACAAACTTTCAATTTCAACAATACGCAAAAAAAATGTTGTCATCTCATTCTGTTGATCTATGATGTCTGCTATCTGGAATTGGAATAGAACCACCAACCTCCCTTAAGCACTATTCTGACTGAGCAATACATTACTGCTCATTATCACCATCTGGTTCAAAATCCTGGAGCACTCCCACCACCTTGCCCTCAGCAGTAATTTTTCAAAGACAATTAGGGAGGACCCACACACAGGTCCCACAGCAGTCCACAAAAATGAATCTTAAAATCGGCAACAGTGATCACCAGGCCTGTCTGTCTTTGCAGCTGCAGAATGACCAAACTAGTGAATGAATATTAGATTAAACTTTACTATCAAATGACAATGTCATATTTTAATGATTTTTCTCCTGGGTTACATCCACCAATTTCTTGGAAATTAATTTTAAATTTCTGGAGATGCCAGCTAAATTATACGGGGCTGGCAACCTGATATCATAGCGACGTTGTGGTGCTGGTTTCCAATGGGAAGGTGACGGAAACACCACACATCTCTGTCCTCCAGTTCCTGTGGACTTCCGCCGCAGGAAGTATCGGATTTTGGTGTGTGAGCGCTTTATCATCATTCCTTACAAAACTATGTACGACAGTGATCGCAACTTCTACTGAAGCGTGGATGGCTGTTGGCTCACTAGAAGCTCATCCGCCCTTTGACAGGTCTTGTTTTTGGTCCTGCTGAGGGTCCACAGCCCCCTCCTCACCTGGCAAACCAGGTGGGGGAGATGGTTTAGTCGCCGACTATCCAACAATGGAGCAGATAGCACGGGTTTACATGGTACCCGTGGCGAGGGGAACTCCCCCTGACCTGACCATGTGATATCATAGGTCAATTTCAACAACTTAAAAGATGAAGTTGACTTCATGCGCAAAGTCAATCTCTTGCTAAAAAAATGTTGTGATGACATAACTGTAACTTGGTCATCACAGCTCCAACTTAGCCATGTAATGGAAAATAACAATTTCATTTAACCTAATGCAGTCTTATCATACAATCAATACATAGCAATGTTACAAAATTTTGAGATTTAAAAAATCAAGTCTGCAATTTATCCCATCAGATAAAGCATAAAAAGAAGTTTAATTTGACACCTAATTTACTTTCATATCTTCAGTATTAAGAAAGTTATGGCCATTTTCATACTCGGAAATTAGCATCTTGCTCCCCATTGCCTTTCAATTGACTTAACTCAAAAGCTGTGATCTGGAAAAGTTAAAAGCCCATAACTTTCTTAAAAATTAAGAGAACTCAATGACATTTTCAGTTATTATAGATTGAAGCATTCTGAAACAAATATTAAACAATCTTACTTGGATTACCTGAAATTAAAGCATATAATTAGTTAGTTATCTAATTGTAGCTAATTACAAAATTCAATGAGTAGATCTAAACATCTATCCATTTCTTAAGAAAAGATAAACTTTTTTTAAATTGCCTAAGTGTCCAAATAACATTCACACAATAATCCACAATATAACATAATTTTTTAATCTCATTTTCATGAATTTCTGGGCCAAATAGAAGGAATTTAGTGTTTGATTCCTGTAAATTAATGGCCATTTAAATCAACTAGCGAGTGGGTTTTAGTGGAATGCAGTGGATTGGAACGTTGCGGTTAGCGGTGAAGTTGGGAGGAAAAAATACTGTTTGTTCATACATTTTTTTGGACCCCATTTCGCAACATAAAAATATTATTAAAGCCTCCCGAAAAACCAACTTTTAATATAAAAATAAACTATTTACCTTTTTTTCTCCCCTACGGAAAATCCTTCCGGTTGTCGGTGCTCACGGCTTTTGAAGGTGATTTTTAAATTACTCTAGATAATAAATAATTTAGAGTAATTTAAAAATACCTTCATTGATGAAATGTCGGAGAGATTTTTCTTCCACAACTAAATCGCCCGACATTCATCGATTATCCCAGTCTGTTGAAAAACGGCACTTTAAGCCCGCCCCCCTCTGAAAGGCGCCAAAGTCGCGCACACGGGGAGCGGCAGAACTGCAGCGCCGCTAAAGGTAAGTTTTGCAACATACCTACAATACAGTCAACTAGATAATTACAAGCTAATGCAAAGAATGACAACAGAAGTAAACTGATGGAATATTTGACTTACCTGATCACCCCACTCATTAACAATTGGCATGCTGATATCATCTATAAACACAGTCATTGTTTTTCCAGCTTGAGGTCCATAAACATTTCCCATCCTTTTGTCCACATAACTTTCAACAGTTCTCTGGTTAAAAAGTCAAAGTGCATACATTTAAACTGAAATTTGAACATTCTATTCTACTCTTAGGTTGCTTCGAATGTTATCAATCTGAAACCAATCAAAAATGCAAAATTCCTTTATGAATATTTCAAATGAAACATGCTCCAGATTCCAGTATCAGCAGTCAATACTGGTCAGAAATTGACCCACTCTTGTGTGTCCATTTAACATGGATCAATCCTCTTTGGAAATATTCTCTGGCTCAGAAGGCAGTGGAGGCCAATTCTCTGGATGCTTCCAAGAGAGAGTTCGATAGGACTCTTAAAGATAGCGGAGTCAGGGGATATGGTGAGAAGACAGGAACGGAGCACTGATTGGGGATGATCAGCCTTGATCACATTGAATGGCCGTGCTGGCTCGAAGGGCCAAATGGCCTATTCCTACGTCTATTGTCTATAAACTTAAAAAACAAAGTTGCTGATTTAAAAAGATGCAAGGGAATGAAATCAGAGAGGAATGACATGGCAGTCATTGATTCTGCAAGTTGCATGAATTTCATTTGAATTACATATGTCTTTTAATTCATTTCTATTTCCCATATGTTAAACTTCCTTCAACAAGAACTGCAGGTCATCTCCTTATGATAGAAGGAGAGGGACAATAATGCAAGAATATGAAGAAATGTGGTCGCTTTACTGTAGCTTCAGCAAATAGAAATGTGCAATAGATCACCAATAAATTTAATGTTCAATATTATCTCAATATCTTACTCACTCTCTAAGATACCAAAAATAATTAACAAATAAAATAATACATTTTTTTTTGGGCGTTAAATAGCTTACAGCAATAATGGGCATATTTAGCAATCTTCTTTAAAACAACCCCTCCAGAATGCTCTATCAATCAACAGATAGTCCCATGAAGCAATCTTTCAAGTGCTGACACTATTAAAATAACTGTGGAGGGCATGGACCTGCAATACATGTTTCAAATATGGCAACATTAATTCATTTATTTGTTACTCTTTACCTGATACATGAGAGGTGTAGTGGCTGAGGAAAAATTAAGGCTCTTCTGCAGGTGAGTCTCAGTATTATATTTGGATAGGTAGCTTTTTATGATGACCGTCTTAGCAGTTCCTTGTTCGCCAGTCAAAAGTACACCCTGTGAAAAGAAATCAATGAAAGTCATCGTTGTTCAGAATTTCCTCACAGGCTCCGAAGTGAAAAGGTCAGTAGAGGATTAAGAAATGAACTGCGTGCTGGAAATGGCAGGCCTCCCCCTGGAAGAGGCGTCAGTTTTCCTGGAAAATGACAAAAAGGGCAGAATTTCCTCAATGAAAATACTTGACAACAGAAGGAAAATGGTTTGGCTAGGTCGCTTCCCAAGTGAAAATTCCCACAGTTTCCATCTCCAGTGGCCTTGATATTGAAATTAAATTTAGATTCAGGACATGAAAAGATACGATTGGGACTATAAAAAAAAGACCTGAGGTAAAAGTGGTAAACTCCCAAAGTAACAATGCAGCATGTGGTTTTACATTGACTTTCATCACGTTGTGTTTTGCCTGACCTACTCAGTTCTTCCAGCACTTCATGTTTTGCTCTGACCATTCCCTCCACAGATGCTGCCTGAGCGGCTGAGTTCTTTCAGTACTTGTGTTTTGCTGTCTGTCCATTCCCTTCACCGATGCTGCCTGACCCATTACGTTCCTTCAGTACTTGTGTTTTGCTCAAGTTTCCAGCATCTGCAGTTCCTTGCTTCTCTCTCTATCTTTATAAAACTTCAGCTGCATTCTCAATAGTGTTGATCAGCCACCCTCCTCCCTTAAGTGCTGCTCAAAAAATATATTTATGTTAGATGGACTTGAAGCATCCAATATCTTGATGCAAGATCAGAAGCAAGGATCAGTGGTGGTTGCTGTTGTAGGAACATTAACCTTCCTTCTGTGGCAATGAAGCAGGGAACTATTATACTGCTTCTGATAGCAGGCCTGGCAGTCACCAAAATTGTTGCAGATTTTTACGTTTTTGAATGTCTCTGACATTCAGAGGCATTTACGCAATAAAATATGAAGTTCAGATGATAATTTAAAAAAAAATGATATTAAAATTAAATGCAAAAACAAAGTTGGGTAAAAGCAGAATGCACTGATAAATAAAAACATTAAAACTGAACAAAAACATTTGTTAATGAATGAACACAATTTCTAATCTTGATGTGCGCAGCCACACTATCGTCATTGAAATCAAGAGTCCTCATAATCTGTTCTCTCATATGTGAGCTACATTTATAATGATTGGCCAGGCATCATGAAGGAGGTGAAATCTTTAATTTCATTCAATGAATGTGAAGGCGGCAGAAGAATGATAGAAGCAGAGGGAGATAGTATGCAGGGAACAGGGTGCAATGTTTGTCCAGTTGGGGGAATGAAGAATACATCATTTCTGTTGAAAATGTCAAACTGCAAATGCTGGAAACCTGAAATAAAAATTGAAAATACTGAAAAAGAGCTTTGTCTGTAGAGAGAGAAACACAGTTAATGTGTCAGAGGAATGAACCTTCAACAAAAAACAGGTTTGTTTTAAGTTGCAGAGAAGGAAGAAAGTGGAAAGAATAAAAGTTGAAGACCAAGATCATTGGTGCTATCTAGTTAGACACATTGGAGAAACAAAACACACAGTGGGTGGCCACTTTGGAGAACATCTCCCTACAGTCTGCAAGAATGGCACTGAGCATCTCGCCATCAATCACTTTAATTCTTCATCCCATTTCTACTCTGAGCATTTGTTCTTCATTCTCAGCTGTTGAATGCAGCTGATTCAGCAAGTCACAAAATTAGGTTGAGGAATAGCACCTCATCTTTTGTCTAGGTACACTGGGTCTCCTGAAACTCAAACTTAATTCAACAATATCAGATGAGGAACCCAAAACGTTGTCTGTCCATCTCCCTCCACGGATGCTGCTTGACTGACTAAGTTCCTCCACCATTGCTCAAGGTTCCAGCAACAATGGTCTCCATGTTTCCAGCTTTTTTCTTCCACGTCTGATATAAAGTCATCCAGACATAACACCAACTCAGTTTTTCTCCCTTCACAGATGTTGCCCGACCTGTTAGTTACTGTATTTCCAGCATTCTCTTTAGTTTCAAGTTTTCAGCAACTGCTGTATTTTGGTCTCGCAGTTCCAGGAGGTTATTTTGATTTATTCTCTGTCTCTAACTAATTTCACATATCCAATAACTGGATGGCACCAAAAGCATTATATAACTCTGACATTCTTGGTTTCTTCTTTATCACATACATTCCCTTTGGTCTCTCTATCGCTTCCCGTTTCTCCAACTTCAAATCCATTTATTTTCTCACTTTGCAGGTTGCCACGAATGGTTGTTGACTTGAAGTGCTATCTATGTTCCTGCACAGTTGCTGTCTGACCAACCAAATAATTCCTCCTCATTCTGTTTTTACATCAGACTGAGTGTATTTAGCAATATTGTGATTTTTACCCGGTATTAATCTCCTATGAACTATGGTGTTAACCTTCCTATATTATGTCTAAATATAACAAACCAATTAATAGTCTGCACTATGTAATAGTTTGAAATACCTTGTGCTGTTTAGCAACAATATCAATAAGAAAACTTGTCCTGACATTGTCAACATTTGGCACAAGGATCGATCCATATTCTGGAATGGTGTTTAGCGGATAAATGTACTCCTCCACTTGCGTGCTCCAGTGTAACCAATTCCCTGTGTTGTACAGAAACATGGAAATAAAGAAAACAGGAGTTGGAGTAAGACATTCAACCTCACAATTCAACACAAATTATGACAGGTATCCAAATCCAGGACACTGTTCCTGCTTTCTTCTCACTCTTTAGCCAGAGGATGAAATCAAACTTCTTTGCGAATACTGTACAGTCAATAACTTGTGTGGCAGAAAATTCCACAGTTCGCCTTTCTTTGGGGGAAGCCATTTCTCCTCATCTCAGTCCTGAAGGGCATATCCCATATCCACAGGTTGTGACTCCTAGTTCTAGACTTCCCAACCATCAGGGACATCCTCCCTCCATCCAGAATATTTAGTCCTGTCAGGATTTTCTAAATTGCAATGAGGTTACTTCTCATTCTTTTAAACTAACAAATATAAGCCCAATTGTTCCAATCTAATCTCTCTTCATACATCAGAACTACCTTCACTGCACGAGTAGCCCTTTTCAGATAGAGAGACTATCTCACCAAAGCCCTGAACAACTATAGTAAGACATCCCAGCTCCTGTACTAAATCCCTCACACTATGAAATCCAACATACCATTTTTACAAAGTAAAACTCTTTAAGAATTCCTTTACGTAATTTAACAGGCACACACAACTGCAAAGAAACATTTGACTGCAAAGACATATTTGGCTGCATTGGTCAAATAGAAAGTAAGTTATTTCAATTGTACTATAACAGATCTGATGATCAAAAACATAAGTAATTACGAAATCAACGACTAAGATTCACCGTAAAGAAGAATAAGTCGTCTTTTGTCAGTTACCATGTGGATGCTACTTAATTATTTATTGTCAATTTTCATGCGTATAATCGATTTAGTGAGAAACAAGTTTACCATAAAATAATCGTACAACAGATAAAATGAGGCAGTTCAGCCTATTAAGACACTTTAACAAACCACTTACTCCCATTAGCCATGTCTTTGCTCAAATCCCTTTATATCCCAGAATATGGATATATTTTGTCTCCAAGTATTTTGTAAATTCCCAGTGAATATCGTGTCACTGCAATGCCAGGTCGTGCACCTTAAATGCTAAGCTCTCAAGTTTCATTTTATTTGCTTCTTTTGCCAATTATCCTGCATCTGTGCCTTCCACCTAACAATTCATTGAAATAGTTTCCCTTCATAGACCATAGAATCTGTGGAATTCTCTGCCTCAGAGGGAAGTGGAGGCCAATTCTCTGGATACTTTCAAGAGAGAGTTAGATAGAACTCTTAAAGATAGCGGAGTCAGGGGATATGGGGAGAAGGCAGGAACGGGGTACTGAATGTGGATGATCAGCCATGATCACAGTGAATGGCGGTGCTGGCTCGAAGGGCCAAATGACCCACTCCTGCGCTTATTGTCTATTGCCATCAAATCTCCCTCCACCTTCTTCTGGGAAAATATTATGACATTTTCAGGATGAATTTGTGTTTACAATTATGAAATATAAAAGCAAAGTTCTGTTCTGTTTATAAAATATTTCTCTCAGCAATTATGGGTTAAGCGCTGCATTAAAACTACAGGCATTTAATAAGATGTTAGTTCCTTCCATTCCCTCCTGGTGAGCTGCTGCAGATTTTGCCTCAGTTACATGGAAACGATGTTCTTGGCTCCATCCCTATTCTTAAGGAGTCCTGGGTTTGTGTCAGCGTTGAGAGACTGCTCAGGTTCTCCAGGAATCCTATCCTTTTTTTCCTTTTGAAAGGCCTTGGTAGAACCATACATGTTGAGGCTTGAGTTTAGTAGCCCCCCCATTGCATCTGACCATGGGTGATGCATCCTGGTCGGTTGCAAGCCTGGGCGATGTCATATGGAGGACAGGCTGTTGCCCATGCAGCACGTCCCCCCTCTCTACGTCGCTGATCGATCCAAAGGAACAGCAGGGCCGTTACAGTTTGGCACCAGCGCCGTCGCAGGAGCTGCCAGAACGAGGTTGTAGACAACGACGAACTGCCTTAGGGGCTCCGACTCCGGATTTTATTGAGGTTTACTCCTGGAGCCTTTTCCATGACTGGATTATGGCCTCAAGGCAATGGAGGTTTTAAACCAGAGTTTTCCCTCTCCCAGATGGACTGACGAGCCCCATCTGCCTGGGACCTGTGAGGGCGCGAGTGTCTACCTTCCCATGCAGGTCTATAGCACCTGCCCACTGCCCATGGCATTCTAAATACCTCAAACCCTCAATGTTAAGACAACCAGCCCTAGTAAGGTTGAATTACTCCATTCAGTGGAAGTGGCTGTTGTGGGAGTCAAAGAATTAAAAATAAAATGTTTGTCACACCCTTTGGAGATTTGGGGTCAGAAGTGCAGTGCAGCTTGAATGAGGGCGAAACCTTGTTCAGGATCAGAGCAGGAGAAAGACCTCTGATTCACCCTTGTAGTTGCCCATTCTAAATTTGCTAATCCCATCATTGTACAGTAGGATTTCTGGGCCGTAAATTTGCATCATATTTTCCAGATTAGCTTTCCCCTCACTTGCTGGAATATTAGAAGTAACTCACCATTGGGGTCCACGAGGTAGTCAAACATCGTTTCTTCACCAAGGCAAGACATTTCTGGCATGTCTAATTTGATAGAAGCATGATTTCTCAGCCAATATTCCATCTTTCTTCTATCATCCAACTCTAGAGTGGCACCAATACTCCACATGAGGCCAAAGGTAAACAACCGTTCCAGTCTCTGCTGATTGAACTCGCCAGACTGCTCCTAAAAATGTTGAGTGCCATAATACATTGAGACTGGTTTCCATTTAAAAAGAAACCCACAAATTGTAACATTTGTGGTGACCAGGAGGGTTGCCAACACTGTAGCTAATCCAATTTAAAATCACAATCACCTGTAATACCTATTAACTAAATAATTAATAGACTTCTGTTGTAACAAAGAAACGAAACATCTATGAGATAATTGCATTATGCTGTGCAGAGAGCAATAAACAGACATTGATTTACCATAAAAGCATATTCAATGGTAAGTGATAACCTACCATATAACCATATAACCATATAACAATTACAGCACGGAAACAGGCCATCTCGGCCCTTCAAGTCCATGCCGAACAACCTACTAAGGAGATACTGCACCTTTGGTGGTAGAAGACCTTCCAACATGTTAATACTTTGCATAATGACAAAGGCTTCAAGCATCTCCATCTTTTGATTTAAGGACTGTATGCTAAAACGATAAAGCTCTGGGAAGACTGTTTCATACAATGCCTTGAGGATTTGAGCTTCATGTTGTGAATGTAACATTAGCCAGCTCTGTGAAAAGCAGAGAAAAGCTTTAGGTCATACTTTCCCCTTTTTTCCTGTGTCAATCAGAAAATAAAATCGCCAAACAACCATTCATACGTGCAGAAGCTCCATTCTTTTTACAGTTTGTCCAATTTCACAGAGCTTTGTACAGTAAACAATGACATAAGAGTAAAGATTATCATGCCAACCTTTCAATGATTTGCACTTATACTTGCACAAGCATTTTTGTATTTTCACATCTACATCTGAATAATAAGCTACGTACGTTTAGTATTAACATAAACATGACCAAATTTTGCATCGTTCTATTTGTATCTTCAAAAGGATTTTCTGATTAGTGTTCAAAGTAGTCACTGACCTCCAAAATAGGCCTCCAGTCAAGTACAGAGGAACTCATGTACACCATCCCATTCCTAGAGACAGTGGCCGGAGAAGCATTGTCAATGTTATGAGGCTCAAAGACTATCTTGCAATTTGAGGCCATTGGGATACGATCTCCATTTGCTAAAGTAAGGGTCTTATTGTCATCGAGAACGGAATTAAGATTTTCTATCCAAATAGCATCCACAGGTCCGTCCAGTACCAGCCAAATATGCTCACCTACAGCACACACAGTGTAGAGTTAAATGATCAGATCTCTTAACAATCTCACCAATAGCAAAGCCAAGCAAGTTGCTGGAATCATTAAACATAATCTTAAATATGGATGCAGTGTTATTTTTAACTGAGGAAATATTTGTGCCGATAATGGCTGAGATAAGATAGTAATCTTTTTAGAAAGTAAAGGGCCTGTCCCACTAGCGCGCGATTAGACGCGACAAGCGCGACCTACCGTGGTCGCTTTAGTCGCCCGGCCTCGCGTGACCCTGTCCCACTGCGATCGCCGGAGTCTCGTCGAGTTGTGTGTAGCTGGTGTCGACATCGCGCGTAGTGTCCAAAAACCGACACTGCTCAAAAAATTACGCGCGGCAAAATCCTGTCGCGCAGAACGTGATTAACGTGATGACGTTTTGACGTTGTGCGTCTTCAGCGTGGCGTTGCGTGATGACGTCACTGCCCGACGTCGTGCAACGCGCATGCTCATGCGCATCGTCACGTGATGAAAAATAACGTCCTTCCTTCGGACGTCGCGCGTGTAATCGCGCGCTAGTGGGACAGGCCCTTCACTCGCACCGGGATCGCCTGACCCCCACGCGACCCCCGCGTCCGAATTTGTCGCGCTTGTCGCGTCTAATCGCGCGCTAGTGGGACAGGCCCTTAATGCTTTTCATCTCCTTATACAAAATTAAATAAGAGCATAAGAAATGGAAGCAGGAGTTGCCCTTTCATCCCCTATGTCTGTTCTCCCATACAATTTGCTCTTTTATCTCTTGGGGTGGCACAGTAGTGCAGCAGTAGAGTAGCTGCCTTACAGCGCCAGAAACTCAGGTTCAATCCTGACTACAGGTGCTGTTTGTACGGAGTTTGTACGTTCTCCCTGTGACTGCATGGGCTTTCTCCGGTTTCCTCCCATATTCCAAAGACGTTCAGGTTTGTAGGTTAATTAGCTTCCATAAAATTGTAAATTGTCCTTAGCATAGAATAGTGCTAAAGGTAAGGGGTGATTGCAGGTTGGCATGGACTCGGTAGGCCGAAGGGCCGGTTTCCGTGCTGTAACTCTAAAGTCTAAATAAAGTCTAAATCTCAGTGTCATTTTCTGATACTAACCTCAAATCCCTAAGCATCCAAAATCGATCAATCTTTGTTTGGAGTAATTGAGCCTCCACAGGCCTCAGAGTGAAGAAACTTCTCAGATCATATCTGAACGATTAACTTCTTATTTTGAGTATGAGACTCCTTGATTTAGGCAGCATAGCCAGTGAAACATCTCTCCTATATCAACCCTATCAAACCCTATAAGAATTCAGTCTATTTCATTGAGATCGTCTTTTATTCTTCTAAATTCTAGAGTTGAGGTGTGGTCTGCTCCATTTTTCTCCACAGAACAAAACCTGATATCCCAAAAATCAACATGGAGAGCAAAGTAGAGTCAGCCCATCTTGCTCAGTTCCATAACAGTGATGCTGTTTGTTTCCCTCTCCCACATGGCTTCTCTGGAGTGATGGGGTAACCAGGTTTTACTGGCGATATGAACACGTTAAGGGCAGATACAGGAACTTGAGGTTTCAAACCACAGCCATACTTTTGCAAGACTTTCTAGGTAAATGGGATTGGACTAAAGTTTCAATTACTCCTTTAAGACTGATCTCACGAAAGGAGACAGGACTGCGCTGCCCACTAGATGTTCTGTTGCTCTGCCATCTCTGCACTGATACCACTGATAAGGAGCATGAGGAAAACGCTGTCTGAAAAATATGAGGTCCATGGGATGATATGTGATCACGATAATCAGGAACATCTTTTTTCCTCAGATAAAATAGAAACAATTTGTCAAGCGTCATGCTGGTGGGAAGCACTTTATTCAGTTTCCTACGACATTCACTCACCTTTCTTGGCCTTGAGAGTTTTTCTCCACAATACTGAAAATATTCCGTCAGTCCAGTCATTGGTGGCTACATCCAAACGGCCAAACATCTGAGCGGCAGTAATTGCTTTGGGGTTCATTCGCATCTCTCTGTGAGGTTGACCACACTCTAGGTAGCAAACGGAACATAGTAGCCTCAAGTGCTCTTCCGACAGTGCTGGCAACTAGCATACAGGTAAAATAAAACTGGTATAACTGGAAACTGATGGACATCATTAATAGAAGCTAACTCTCTACCATTGGGTCTGAAGAAGGATCTCGACCTGAAACGTCACCCATTCCTTTTCTCCAGAGATGCTGCCTGTCCCCCCGCTGAATTACTCCAGCATATTGTGTCTATAAACCAGCATCCGCAGTGTCTTTAAACCAGCATCTGCAGCTCCTTCCTACACATCTCTACCATTGGGGATTGGATTCAATTGCAGACCATGTTGATGTGTCCAGAAATCTCTTCTTTTTGTCAAACATAAAAAATCAGAGTTGATTTGAGTGAAAAAATTTTGACTTTGTTCCCATGGAAGGTTGGTTAAGAAGGTTCAATTCCCCATGGAAGGTTGGTTCAGAAGGTTCAATCTTTGGGTGTTAATGGCGGAGTAGGAAGATGGATTCATCAGTGGCTGAATGGGAGATGCCAGAGAGTAATGGTGGATGGCTGTTTGTCAGGTTGGAAGCCGGTGACCAGTGGGGTGCCTCAGGGGTCTGTGTTGGGGCCACTGTTGTTTGTCATGTACATCAATGATCTAGATGATGGGGTGGAAAATTGGATAAGTAAGTATGCAGATGATACTAAGATAGGGGGTGCTGTGGATAATGAAGAAGATTTTCAAAGTCTACAGAGAGATTTGGGCCATTTGGAAGTGGGCTGAAAGATGGCAGATGGAGTTTAATGCTGATGAGTGTGAGGTGCTGCATCTTGGCAGGACAAATCAAAATAGAACGCACATGGTAAATGGTAGGGAATTGAGGAATGCTGTGGAACAGAGGGATCTAGGAATAACTGTGCATAGTTCCCTGAAGGTGGAATCGCATGTAGATAAGGTGGTAAATAAAGCTTTTGGTGTGCTGGCCTTTATAAATCAGAGCATTGAATATAGGAGTAGGGAAGTAATGTTAAAATTGTACAAGGCATTGGTAAGACCAATTCTGGAGTATGGTGTACAATTTTGGTCGCCTAATTATAGGAAGGATGTCAACAAAATAGAGAGAGTACAGAGGAGATTTACTAGAATGTTGCCTGGGTTCCAGCAACTAAGTTACAGAGAAAGGTTGAACAAGTTAGGTCTTTATTACTTGGAGCACAGAAGGTTAAGGGGGGACTTGATTGAGGTCTTTAAAATGATGAAAGGGATAGACAGAGTTGACGTGGATAAGCTTTTCCCATTGAGGGTAGGAAAGATTCAAACAAGAGGGCATGACTGAGAATTAAAGGACAGAAGTTTAGGGGTAACATGAGGGGGAACTTCTTTACTCAGAGAGTGGTGGCTGTGTGGAATGATCTTCCTGCAGAAGTAGTGGAGGCAGGATCGATTTTAACATTTAAAAGTAAAGTGGATAGGTATATGGACGGGAAGGAAATGGAGGGGTATGGTCTGAGTGCAGGTAGATGGGACTAGGGGAAAATACATGGTCAGCACGGACTGGAAGGGCCGAGAAGGCCTGTTTCCGTGCTGTAATTGTTATATGGTTTATATGGTTATATGGTTCTTGGTTCTTGGTTACTTGGTCCTCCAAAATATTCCAACTGGAATTTAAACTGGAGGAGGTGAAGGGAGGGGTTTAGCCAGAGAGGGTTATTGGGAAGAAAGTGCCACTTTAAATTTAGTTGCATCTGGCTGGGCAACCGTGGCTTGGTGGAGATTATTCCATGCTTTAATAGTGCGTGGAAAGAACGAATTGCTGTACACATCTGTCTTTGAGGCTGGGACCACAAAATGGATCGAATGCCCTCGTCTGCTCCTAATTGGTTTGGGGTTGGTGTAGGTTTTGTGATCTATGTCTAGCTGACCATTTAACATTTTGTAAAAACAGGTCAAACGGTGAGCTTCACATCTGTCTTGGACAGGGTTCCACCCCAGAGAATTCAGAAGTTTGGTGACACTCGCTTCTCTCTCGTAGGTGTTAGTAACAAATCGAGCGGCCTGTCTTTGGACACGTTCGATGGATGAAATGTTTTCATCTGTGTATGGGTCCCAAGCTGCAACTGCGTTGTCCAGATGAGATCTAACGAGGGTGAAATACAGCTTCTCCTTGACAGAAGCTGAACAATGATGGAAGTTGCGCCTCAGGAAGTTTAGGACAACTGTTGCTTTCACTGTTACATGATGAGTCTGACCATTCCAACGTAGATCATTCTGCAATTTGATGCCAAGATACTTGGCTTGTTTGGATTCTTCAAGAGTGACACCAAGTATTTTGTAAGATGTGACATCTTAGATGTGACGTCCCATTCTGCATCCATGCAGCATTATCCTTTAATCCAACTGGTTTTACGTTTGATAACTGTATTCTGGTAATCTTTCCGATTTAGTGTAAGCTGTTGAACTGATTTTCTTTGATATGCTGTATGAATCTTTATGGTGCCTTTACAGTGTGAAGCTAAACAACTTTTCTGAACATTCCTATTCCTGATTAGTATTGTCGTAAACATCTGGAAGAATCAAATAGTGTTCCCAAATGTGTTATTTTATGTTTTAGAGTATCAAAGTTCGACAGGAAAATATAGATAAACCTGGGAACCGTCTCACAAAGCTTCCTACAACAGGGATTAATGGAAATATGGAGTACAGCAGGACTCTGTTTAAAGGTGATGTGAACTTTCACAAACTATATTCTGCACTCTATCTTCCCCTTTGTTCTATCCATTGTACCTCAGTGCACGTGACAATAATAAACCTAAACCTAACACTTTCCCGACCTAAAGCTTTCCTGCACACTGCTCAAGGCTTTTTTGCTTGTGTATTATTTTCCCAATTTAATTGAATCAGGGTTGAAATTGTTCTGTGCAAGATTAGGTGACAAGTTAAAACATGTTTTTATCGAATTCATGGAACCATATGGCATAAAAACAGGCCATTCAACGAGAGACCATTTTGAGGAAAGAAAGTATGTTGCAAATCATGATACATGCTCGAACAAGTATAAACCACAAATTGCACAGCAGGTATACACTAACACCATCATATTTATATTTGATTCATTGCACCAGCCTGCATTAACACTTCAGCTTCCACTGATTATGTTTCTAAATTAATGTGCGTTGCATTGCCAATAATTGCTACTCTAATTTTTAGCTGGTTGTTAATATATTAAATCCTACCTGTCATTGCCTTCATGAGGGTGTGAATACAAGTCGTCTTTCCAGCACCACTTGGACCCAACGTCATTATACCATGTCGTACGCGCTGAGTTTCAAATAACTGAATAACCTTCAGTTTCCAAGCTACATGTTTCACTAGACCTCCATCGTCAATCTGATAAAAAAGTAGATGGTACTTGAATAATTCCTGTGCTACAATTGTATTTATTTTCACTTCTTAAATACTTAAAACCCTTCAGTCATTTATTTGTTCTCTTCTCCAAAGTTACAATTATGTCAATTCCAGTCTGTCCATTTGGTAGTAGAGTCATAGAGTCGTAGAGTGATACAGTGTTGGAACAGGCCCTTCGGCCCAACTTGCACACACCGGCCAACATGTCCTAGCTACACTAGTCCCACCTGCCCACGTTTAGTCCATATCCCTCCAAACCTATCCTATCCATGTACCTGTCTAACGGTTTCTTAAATGTTGGGATAGTCCCAGCCTCAACTACTTGTTCCATTCACCCACCACCCTTTGTATGAAAAAGTTACCCCTCAGATTCCTATTAAATCTTTTCCCCTTCACCTTAAACCTATGTCGACTGGTCCTCGAGCCTATGTTCTCTGGTTCTAGTAGTTCTCTGTATTGTTTAAAATCTGACCAAGTGCCCTTATGAACTATTTGAATTTAAGTGAATTATCAATACCTGTTTGTCAATAGCTGCTTCAAACTCTAGATATCGGGCCTTATCCAACCGGATGCCAGGAAACAAATCCTCTATCAGGCTAAGGAACAGTGGTTCATCCTCATCAATCTGGAAACAGGTATCAGAAAGTGAGAGAGAGTGATAACTTGCTTTAATAACACACGCACAAGTCCTGTGATTAATAAGAAAACTATCAGATTAGATAATGCCGCATTAAATAGGAATACAAACTGCAGGCCATTTGTCATCAGGGGCATTCAGCAGAAAAATACAGAAACAAAAGTTCAGTTGTTAATTAATGTTTTTTTGCACCAGAGCGGTAGAAACCTTTTCTGCAGAGTTACAAATATACATTGAAATATATAGATTTGAACTTATTAGAAACATAGAAAATAGATGCAGGAGGAGGCCATTTGGCTCTTCGAGCCTGCACCGCCATTCATTGTGATCATGGCTGATCATCCACAATCAGTAACCCGTGCCTGCCTTCTCCCCATACCCCTTGATTCCGCTAACCCCAAGAGCTCTATCTAACTCTCTTTTAAATTCATCCAGTTCATTGTGGCAGAGAATTCCACAAATTCACAACTCTCTGGATGAAAACGTTTTTTTCTCATCTCAGTTTTCTCATCTTCCCCTTTATTCCTAGACTATGGCCCCTGGTTCTGGACTCCCCCAACATTGGGAAACATCCTGCATCTAGCTTGACCAGTGCTAGGAACATATTTGCACAAAAAACTGTTCAGAAATGTCATATATATTAAATTGTTCCCAGAATATTTTGCACGAAAACATTATAGCATACTCTCCATTTATCCGAGGTGCTCACCTGTTTTCCCACAAACTCCCTTCATGTTGCCTCCACCTCCGCTACTTACCTCCACCCAACATTCATTGATATAAACAATGATTCCCTTTCTTCAGATTTCATATGGAGTAGTGACAGATGGAACTTAATCCAGACAGGTACGAGGTAATGTATCCGGGAAATCAAATTCTCTTAGGATGTATATAGTAAGAACTTTGGCAGCATAGATGTACGGAGAAACCTTGGGCTGCAAGTCCAAGCGGCAATGCAGGTGGATAAGGTAATGAGAAAGACATTTGGTATGCTTGCCTTTGTCAGCTGAGGCATTGAGTATAAGAGTTGGATCATCATGTTGCTGTTGTACAAAATATTGATTAGACCAGTAATATGTGCATAGCTCTGGACATCACACTAAAGGAAGAATATGGTATTGATAGGGAGAATGTGGGAGAGATTCACCAGGTTGCGACGAATGAAGGGCTGCAGTTGTAAGGAGAGATTAGATAGGCTGGGTCAATTCTTATATAAGTTTACAAAATTACTAGGGGTAGAGATAGACGTAATTTTCGAGGTATTGGGGTGTCGAGGACTCGAGAGCATGGTTTAAGATGAGTGGGTAGAAAAGGAGATGTAGGGGGCAGAAGGCGGTGAATATTTGGAATGAAATGCTTGAGGAAGTAGTGGTTAGAATGTTTAAATAATATTTGTACAGTGTACTTGGTGAGGAAAGGAATGGAGGAGTGGAGCTAATGCAAGAAAATGGGATTATTTGGTAGCACGGTGAGCATGAACAAGTCTATTTTGCTTGGTCAGGCCCTCACATATGGCACAGCCTTTCAAGTTTTGTACACATTTCTACTTCACTCTCAAATTAAACCCTTCAGGACAATTTTTCCGAGCACACAAGCCATGGTTACGGCAAGAATCATCAAGAAATCCTCTTAGACTGTGACGCACCATACTTCCTTTATATCCTTAATCACTTTGCTCAATTGAATTGACCATTCCATCTCCTCCAACATTGCTCCCAAGGGCCTGCTCCACAGTAGGCATATCAATTGATCACACATTGTCGATTCAACATTTGCATTTAAAGCAGAAAAACTATCTTATAAAATATAAAGGTAACAACTTCCTTAAACTGCAATTAAAACAAATGACTAGAAAAGTGAATAACCAGTTTGGAGAGGTTCATGTCTCGAAGGACTCCCATAACGATCGTAGATTCAGTATCTTCAGGCCTGGCTCGCTTTGCAGCTCCGAGAGTCCGTAAAACAGACAAAATATTGCGGAGTCCAAAGTCATAATGCACCTGAAATTGGACAGTGATAATCATGAGGTCCAGAAAGCATGTCATGAATTTTAATAAACTATCAGTTTCTTGATCTGAGTTTTGGAGATTTATGAAATAGGACTACATTTTGCTGAATTCCACTTTGATCAAAAGCAAAACTCTGCAAAAGCTGGAGAAAACTCTGCAAAAACTCTGGATCAAAATCGTTAATTTCCCCATAATTATGCCTTCTCCTAATAGTTCAGAAGCGATTAATAAGACTTGAGCACTCCATCTCAGAGGGCACCATCATCTTTTGTATCTGCGTTCATGTTATTATCTGGTCTGGAACCTTGCCAACTGCTCACTGGTCGACAGTTATAGGTTTGTCTCTTTCACCATTCCTGAAGTTTTTTGATTTAAAAAAAAATATTTTATTTAATAGAGGTAAATACATCAGTGTACATCACATATATATTGTTACAATCATTGTACCCCATAATTTTATGGCTTTTAAGAAAAAAGAATAGAAGCAAAGAGAGTAAAGTAGGTGAAAAGAGTTGTGAAAGTGAAAGAGCGTGCCAAAGGGGAGAAAAAAAAACCCTTGGTCAAATAATTAGAGAAAGGGGATTAAGAGATAGACCCTAGAAAAGAAAAAGAAAAAAGAGAGAGAGAAAAAGAAAAAAAAAGCCAGTTACTATACTATATATATCACGCAAAAGGCATCTACCAACTCGATAGTTTTTCATCCCCCCCTACCAAGACCCGAGGCACTCTTGCACCCTATCTTTGTAGCAATTCTATAAATGCAGACCACGTCTGATAGAAACGATCTGATTTTCCTGCCAGGTGGAGTCTCATATCTTCCAGATGTAATGTTTCAAACATAGTTGAAATCCACATATTTAATGTTGGTATAGGAGCACTTTTCCAGAATTTTAAGATGAGCTTTTTTCCTATTATTAAGCCGTAATCAAATAGATTATTTTGATACACATTTAATTCCGAGCTACCTTCTGTCATTCCAAAAATACTCCATTCTGGCTTTGGTGTCATTTTTATTTTAAACAGTTTTGTGAAGATTTCAAAGATTTCAATCCAAAACCTTTGAAATTTTGTACAAAAGATGAATGAGTGCGCTATAGTAGCTTCTTGAAACTGGCATTCATCACAAATTGGTGAGATGTTGGGGAAAAATTTATTTAATTTAGTTTTTGAGTAGTATAATCTGTATTATCTGTAATTGTATTAAAGTGTGTCTTACATTAATTGAGCATTTATGCACATTTAATAAGTACTCTTTCCACCTTTCATTGGAAATTTTTATGCTTGATTCGTTTTCCCACTCACCTCTGATACCTTCCGTTGTTGGTATTACTGCATTTAGTATAATATTATATATATTTGAAATTAAGTTTGCTGATTCCGCCTTTGTATTCATTGCTTCATCTAGTAAGTCTGATGGCATTTTGTGAAATTCTTGTGCATGTTTTTTCAGATAATCACATATTTGGAAATATTTAAAATACTGATTGTTACCCAGATTGTATTTTAGTTGTAATTGTTTAAATGATAGTGGTTTTCCCGTTACATACAAATCTCCCAAAGTTTTAATTCCTGCTCTTTCCCATTGTATAAATGCTTTATCTATAATTGAGGGTTTAAACAGAGGTTTTTTAGCAATAGGAGATAGGAGAGATAAGTTTCTTAATTTTAAGTTGTATTTTATTTGTTTCCAAATCCTGATTGTAATATATATAATTAGGTTTTCGTTGTAGTTTGTATTATTCACCGTCATTGGTGAAAGAAGGATCGCACCAATATTAAAAGGGGAGCAGTCCTCTTTCTCCATAATGATCCACTCCGGTTGTTGAGGAGAGTTATCCAACAATTGAATCATATTTCTAATATTTACCGACCAATAATAATACATGAAATTAGGGAGTGCTAATCCCCCTACTACTTTGGATTTACTCAGGTGTGGTCTTTGTATTCTATGGGACTTATAATCCCAAATAAAATTTGTAATATCTGCTCCAATTTAAAAAAAAACTTTTTGGGTAGGTATAATGGGATTGATTGGAACAGGTATAGAATTTGTGGTAAAAAAATAATTTTTATGGCATTTATTCGACCTATTAAGGACATCCGAAGCGTTTTCCAGAATTTAATTAAATTATGTCGTTTCTTGTGTACAGGGTTATAGTTTGCATTAAGCATGTCTTGGTATTTTCTAGTGATTTCAATACCCAAGTATTTAAATTTTTCCACAGCTATTTTAAAAGAAAATTGTACAAGATGTGTAGAATCTTTCAGTTTTATTGACTTTTATTCCAGTTTATTCTATAACCTGAAAATGAACCGAAATCCTCGATTAAATTTAGAATATTGGGTATAGTGATATGAGGCTTTGTGATGTACAAAAGTACATCAGCAGCATATAATGATATTTTATTGTTTGAATATTTTGTATTATATCCGTGGATATTCGGATGAGTTCTAATTCTTTCCGCTAGTGGTTCAATTATGAGGGCAAAATAACAATGGTGATAATGAACAGCCTTGTCTATTACCCCATGACAGTTGAAATTTCGTGGATAAGATATTATTAGCTAATATTCTGGCCGTTGGCTTAATATATATTAATTTAATCCATTGAATGAAGTTCTCTCCCAGTTGAAATTGTTGCAATACCTTAACCATATACTTCCATTCAACCTGATCGAATGCTTTCTCTGCATCCAACGAAATAATTGCGAGATTTGGATCTTTAGTTTGCTGTGAGTGCATTATGTTAAGCAGACATCTCAAATTATTAAATGATTGTCTCTTAGGGATAAACCCCATTTGATCCGGATGTATTAATTTACTGGCGTACTTACTTAGTCTTCTTGCTAATATTTTTGCTAATATTTTTTGAACTGCGTTTAACAACGCGATAGCTCTATAAGATCCAGGTTCTTCCTCATCTTTGTCTTTCTTAAGTATTAATGTAATCGTAGATTCTGCTAATGTATCAGGTAATATTTATTCTCTAAAAGCATGTGTATACATTTTCTGTAGGCGAGGAATAAATATATCGTAAAAACTTTTATAGAATTCATTACTGAATCTGTCGGGACCTGGTGTTTATCCATTTTTTAATGAATTATTGTTTCTTCTATTTCCTTATTTGAGATTTGTGCTTCCAATTCCTCTTGTTCCTGCAATTCTAGTTTGGGAAGATTGTAATTATCCAAGAACTCAGTAACTTTGTTGGTGTCCGTTGTCGTTCTGGATGTATACAAATTCTCATAAAATTGCACAAATCTTTTATTAATTTTGTTCGGTAATGTTAATACTTCCCCTGTATCTGATTTAATCTTTGAGATCGTATGTTCCTTTTCTCGTTTTTTTAACTGGCGTGCGAGAAGTTTATGGGGCTTATCCCCAAATTCAAACTGTTCCTGTCTTGTGATTTGGAATAATCTTATAACTTTCTCTGATAGTAATTTATTTAATTTAAATTTTAGTATTAATATTTTATTATGTTTATCCATGGACGGGTCTTTAGCATTATCTATATCCAATTGTATAATCTGTCTAAATTCCTGAAGAGTTGGCAACTTACCAGTTCTGCACCACAATCCTCATGCTCTCAATTTTCCTTACAACATAGGTGACTATCCAGTCCACAAAGTCTACGATGATTCTCGGAACATTCTCAACAATTCCATTCCACTATTCACTTCCCTGTAATTCCTTCCCTCTCAGATGCTCTTCCAATCCTCCCAGATTCCCCTGCCATCCATGTACACTTTTATAGTAGCTATTTAACTTACCAGCACATCTCGGGATGTGCAAGGAAACTGGAATGCCCTGGGGGAAATCCATGCGGTTGTGAGAAGAATATACAAATTCCACACAGACTGTACCCAGGGTCAAGATTGAACCCTAATCAAAGGACCTGTCCATCATCAACACTAATTGCTGTGCTATTGTGCCACACATTTCTAAAAATATCCGAAGGTTCAAGTTCACGTTCACCTTTCTTGTCACATGCACCAATTAAGGTGCAGTGATATTTGAGTTACCATACAGCCATACAAGTAAAAAGAACGCAATACATAATAAATTTAACATAAACATCCACCACAGTGGAATCATCATTCCTCACTGTGATGGAAGGCAGTAAAGTTTAGTCATCTTCCTCCTTTGTTCACCCGTGGTGGTTGGGGCCTCTGAACGGGGCCGTTGCCAACGTTCCACTGTTCAAGCCTTCTCGTCGGGATGATGGAAACTCCGGCGTTGGGACGGATCGGAACACTTCGCGGCATGGAGCTCCCGAGTCAGCCTTTTCTTACCGGAGACCGCGGCTTCACGATGTTAAAGTACAAAGGCCCCGCAGTCGGAGCACTTCCACAGTGATCCTTGGCAAAGGATCGCCTGCTCCGCGATGGTAAGTCCGCGTCGTGCTTGCGGCTTGAAGCAATGGGTCGGTCTCCAGGAATGGCCGCACCAATGCAGTTGTTAGGTGGCAAAGGGGGGGAGGATGGAGAAAGATCACATCTCCGTCGAGGTAAGTGACTGAAAACGGTTTCCCCCTATTCCCCCCGCCCCCACATAAAAACATGCACACTAAAAATAACAAAAGATGTCAAAATAACACGCAAGCTGCTGGCGAAGCTGCCATCTCAGCGCTACCCGGTGGTGATATCAGAGGTATTGTTATTTCCTTTCAGTCTTCCTCTGATAAGCTCAGGTACATACTGTGACATCAGTACCACATCTCCGTCATTGGCTATCGTCTAATTGCTCCAACCCTTCCTGTTGTGCTCATTTGTTCTCACCACTGCAGTTTCTTGTGAAAGCCAAGGCATGAGACTCATTTAGTGTTTCTGCCATTTCTTCATTCTTCACCGTTTTCAATCATTGCGCACCAACTAGAGCTGCTGCCTCGCAGCACCTGAGACCCAGGTTCGATCCCAACCTCCGATGCTGTCTCTGTGTGGTTTGCATGTTCTCCCACATGGGTCGCCCCCAGGTGCTCCGGTTTCCCCCAACATCCCAAAGACGTGTGGGTTTGTGGGTTAATTGGCCTTGGTAAATTGCACTTTGTGTGCAGGGAGTGGATGAGAATGTAAGATAACGTACAACTAGTGTGAATGGGTGATTGATGGTTGGCATGGACTTGGTGGGCCTGTTTCCATGTTGCATCTCTAAAACTATTGGCATTAACTCAATTTCTTTCACTCATCTTGCTAAATTTTACGGTTTCCCTTTCGCCAGTTTAGTTTATTTATTTGATTCATTTGGTTCCCCTCCCTACTTACACCCTCCTATTGAAATTCCTTTGCATTATTACGATTGGGATGGCCTGCTCGTGTTAATATTTCTTGTTAAATCTCATTTTAATTTCTTTGCCCAACAAGGGCCACAAGCTGCTCCTGCACCACTTTAGTCACTATGGAGAAACATGCCACGTATTCCAAGAGCTCAGACTGGCCTACCGACCTGTTTGGAAAGCTGCTCCTCACACAATTTGTACAGCGTAAAGAACTTGCAAGCAAGGGTGACATTGTCTATGAATCCACAGCTTGCTAGCTTGACACGGATGATGATCTGGCGATCAGGCACCATCATTGCCACTGACCGGAAATTAATCTTGAGGTTTTCAGGAAGTTCCTGTCTCCCAGCATAACCTGGATTCTATTAAGTGAAAGAAAATCGTTAATATGAACTATATCGGAAATGATATTTCCAGATAAATATTTAAGTATATTGCAAACAATGGTCAAAAACAGACAACTTTAAAACACAAGTGTGCTTTGGTGTTGCTTTACTATTGTCACCTGTATCAAGATACAATGAAAACCCTTGTTTTGCGTGCTTAACGGGCAAAGCATACCCTACACAAGAGCACATCAGGGGGAGCAACAGGGAAAAAGTGATGATGTAAACTAAACATCCAATGGACACCACAAGGTAGAATGGATGATCTGGAATTAACCCTTATCATATAAGCTGTCTTCTCAAGAGTACCATTACAGCAGGGAATCTGGTGGCCCGTACTTTTGCGTTTTGAGTTCCTATACTTGAAAAACATCCATCGAATTTAAAATAGAGCAATGGACTCAATTGCACTTATCCACATGCCTGGTATCAATAGGTGTGTTTGAAAGGCATGTTAGAATACAATCCCCATCACAAATTAAGAACAAGAAATTGAAAGATGCAGCGTGTAGCGCATGAAAATTGTTGTGTGGCTCATGTATCTTGTTATGAGTAGATATTTCTTCAATGTTGATTGGGTCACCATTAATTTCAAGTGCTCTTGTCACCCAGTTAACTTGATAACATTGTATGAGCTGTGCTTGTGTTCAGATTTGAGAGTCGACTGACAGAGAAAGGTGCAACGAGATGCCAGTTGAAGTTGTTAAGGCATGTACAATAACAATAACAACAACTAGAGAGCAGTCCTGAGTTACTATTTACTTCATTGAAGACCCTCAGACTATCATTGATTGGACTTTACTGAACTTTATCTTGCACTAAAAGTTATTCCCTTTATCAAATATCTATAAACTGTAGATGGCTTGGTTGTAATCATGTATTGTCTTTCCACTAATTGGTTCGCATGCAACAAATGCTTTTCACCTCGGTACACATGACAATAAACAATAAACTAAACATTTACAGTAAAAGATATTCGGACAGGTGTATGGATAGGAAAGGGTTAGAGGGATATGGGGTGGCCCCAGTAATATGGGAGAGAGACACAAAAATCTGGAATAACTCAGCAGGACAGGCAGCATCTCTGGAGAGAAAGAATGAGTGACGTTTTGGGTCGAGTCCTTTCTTCAGACTATGGGACTAGCTTGATGGAGGACCTTGGTCAGCATGGACGAGTTGGGCTGGCGGGCCTGACCCCGAGCTGTATGACTCTATGAGAAGGTCTCAGCAGATCAAGAAACCTGCATTATGCCTTAAAGTTGTGAATATGAATAAAACTTTGTGAATCTAAGTTGACCTAGATTGTTCATCACTGACATATGTTAACTTACAAGTATATGTAAATCATAAGTTCTTAAAGTGAATACATACTGTAAACATATCTGTATAGGATTGCAGTTCTCTTCCCATTAAAAAAGTGGTGTTATGTCTGTACAAAGGTTTATGGCTTGAATCTGCAAACCCATTCATGTTTCTTTGAGGTCGATGAGTTATTATTAATTTAAGATGTTATGTCATTTGCATAGCTTAGCAACATTGTCTGTGTCGTTGTTCAGTTTTGTTTAGAAGATTAATTGTCACAATACACGTATATCCTTGAAGCTCCAAGTTGAAGTTAATTTACCTCATAGTATAATTACAAGAACCCGTCACCACATTAAGAAGATGCAGTAAAGCAAATCTGATGCTGGATTTACACTCCCCAGGGACCCAGCACAAACAATATATAGAAGACACAAAGACAGCAAATGCTGAAATCTGGAGCGAGACTCCATCTTCCACTGTGTGGTAATCTATTTCAATACTGTCTAATGGTTTTATCTTATCACAATGTAATATTCACATCCAGACTGTGTAGAGTTTAGACATCCCCCCTATTGGTAAAGAAGTCCTACTTAATTTCCACTTAATGGAGTGGAAATCAATTTATATCCACACCAAAACTAGTCACATTGAATGGCGGTGCTGGCTTGAGGGGCCGAAATGGCTACTCCTGGACCTATTGTTTATTGTCTATAGTTTCCCCCCCAAAAAAAGTACATCAATTTGCAACAAACACAGTAGCGGAGTACTCGGCTTGCCTTGTACCTGAATCAGTGTGTTAGGATATTTTTAAAGAAGCTTTACATTCAACTTTATCTTCATAATAAACCCACTATTAATTCTTTCTACATTCCTGACACTTCCACTATCCATCATTGAGCCTGAAGAACATTCTAATCATACATTGATGGATATTTAGCTCGGAGGACGATCATATGATGTATCTCTAAATTGGTATATCTTCATATAGAAATTGAAATGGCATCATGATAAACAGATCTGGATCATTTCCACTCGATCAACTTTTCTTTTAACCTAAAACATAAACCTGACAACTTCACAAAAACGATAGATACTTACCATTGTAAGGAAGATGCCAAACTCTGGATTAATTTCTAACGTGTCATTGTCTGTGAAGACAAAACTTCTTCTGTGTTCCTTCTTGCAGGTCAGGACAATGGCTATTTGCTGAGCAGCCACAGAAAGTACAGGCAAGTTAATCCGATTAAACTCGTCAAAGCATCCCCAAGACCCTGATAGGGACAGTCCTAACACAACAAGTGAAAATAGCTTTGATTATCTCTGTCTCATTGTGCAACAGTTAACTGTATTAATCGGACATTTTCTTCTATTGACTACCTTTGAAGATGCGGCCAAGGCCTCGGAAATCCATCTGGTCCGAACAGTTGAACACCACCACGTACTTGCCAAGGCACTTGCCCATATCTTTGACTGTTTCAGTCTTTCCTGTGCCAGCTGGTCCTGTAGGAGCACCACCCATATTCATTCCAATAGCCTGCGCTAAAGTGATGTAGCACCTAGGAAAAATATTCACAGTGCAAATGAATTAAAAACTGACTGCCCTCAAGGGAAAACATTTTAATGAAGATTAAGTTAATTATTGGAAATGTAAACTAAGAACAGAAAATGCCGGAGGTACCCAGCAGGTCAGACACCACCTGTCGAGACCATTCTTCAGACTGATGTCGGGGTGGGGGGAGGGGAAGAAGAAAGGAAGAAGCGGAGACAGTAGGCTGTGGGAGAGCTGGGAAGGGGAGGGGAAGGAGGGAGAAAGCAAGGACTACTTGAAATTGGAGAAGTCAATGTTCATACCGCTGGGGTGTAAACTACCCAAGCGAAATATGAGATGCTGCTCCTCCAATTTACGGTGGGACTCACTCTGGCCATGGAGGAGGCCCAGGACAAAAAGGTCAGATTCGGAATGGGAGGGGGAGTTGAAGTGCTGAGCCACCGGGAGATCAGGTTGGTTATTGCGAACCGAGCAGAGGTGTTGGGCGAAGCGATCGCCAAGCCTGCGCTTGGTCTCACCGATGTAGAGCAGTTGACACCTAGAGCAGCGGGTGCAATAGATGAGGTTGGAGGAGGTGCAGGTGAACCTCTGCCGCACCTGGAACGACTGCTTAGGACCTTGGATGTAGAAGAGGAGGAGGTAATCGACAAGTGTAGCATTCCCTGTGGTTGCATGGGAAAGTACCGGGGGAGGGGGTGGTTTGGGTGGGAAAGGATGAATTGACTAGGGAGTTACGTAGGGAGCGGTCTCTGCGGAAAGCCAAAAGGGGAGGAGATCGGAAGATGTGGCCAGTGGTGGAATCCCGTTGGAGGTGGCGAAAATGTCGGAGGATTGTTTGTTGTATGTGACGGCTGGTGGGGTGGAAGGTGAGGACAGGGTGGACTCTGTCCTTGTTACGAGTGGGGGGATGGGGAGAGAGAGCAGAGTCACGGGGTAGAGAAGAGACCCTGGTGAGAGCCTCATCTATAGTAGAAGAGGGGAACCCCCGTTCCCTAAAGAATGAGGACATCTCCGATGCCCTGGTGTGGAACACCTATTCCTGGGTGCAGATGCGGCGTAGATGGAGGAATTGGGAGTAGGGGATTGAGTCCTTACAGGAAGCAGGGTAGGAAGAAGTGTAGTCCAGATAGCCATGGGAGTCAGTGGGTTTGTAGTAGATGTCGGTCAGTAGTCTGTTACCTGTGATGGAGATAGTGAGGTCAAGAAATGGTTGGGAAATGTTGGAAATGGTCCAGGTGAATTTCAGTGCCGGATGGAAGTTAGTGGTGAAATGGATGAAGTCAGTGAGTTCTGCATGGGTGCAGGAGGTTGCACCAATGCAGACGTCAATGTAGCAGAAGTAGAGTTCGGGGATAGGGCCGCGGTACGCCTCGAACAAGGATTGTTCAACATACCCTACAAAGAGGCAGGCATACCTGGGGCCCATGCGCGTGCCCATAGCTACGCCTTGGATTTGGTGCATAATGCATAATGTTGTCAGATCTTAAGCAGCCTATTGCAGGTAGACCATAGAAATCCTGCAGAAGTGGGTGATTGTACCTGTGACAAATGGGCTGAACAGATGCTTTCCAATAAGAAGAGAGTTGGATAAACAAGGAATTGCAGATGCCAGAATCTTGCTAAGAAGAAGAAATAGTTCAGAAATTAACCAAAGATTTCGCTCTACAGCATGCTTGAGTACCAAGATTCAAGGGTCCCAAATGCTGTACTTGGTGGGTTAGGATGTGCTAGAATGGCCCTCAAAGCATCAAATGCAGCAACAAAGCACTGAGGCCACACATTCCACTGATATACTGTACGATCAATCAGTCTTCAGGAATTTGTGTAGGGAGGCAAGGTATATACCTGTCAGTGAGGGGAGTGATAACTAGTCTCTCAGTGCATCCCAAAAACTCATTTTGGTAAGTAAAATCCACATCAGTAATCACTATCTTCATTTTATCAGCATCTTCATTGAAGTAGAACCTGCACTGTTTCAACCATTCAAAGTCAGTCGGAGATTTTATCTGCATCCGGCACTGCAAAAAATTAATATTTTAAAAAATAATCAGAGCTCACTTGGCTCTTTTGGTCCCAACAAAGAACACATCCATTTGTGTTAAAACGTAATTTAATTTAATTTAATAATTTGATTTAATAAGGGATTCTCAGCAAAGAATCTCCTCAACTGAGTTGTAGTTGACTATGTTTCATCCCTGTTGAGTGCTGAAAACTTTGGGTCTCTTTTATTGTGGTTGGGACAATGGAAGCGATGGGACAAAGGCTCACAAAGTTGTCCAACACATTAAGGGGAGTGCCTCATGAAGGAAGTCCAAACAGATTGGATTAATACTCTATAGAATTAGTTCGTTTCTGAGGGATTTTAACAGGGTAGATACTGACAGCATGTTTCCTCTGCTGGGAAAGCCTGGAACTAGGAAAGGAGGTTGACCACTTCAATGATTCAATGATACTTTAATGATTCGATGATACTTTATTGGCATGTGTACCTGAGTACTGTGAAATGTGTAGTCTTGTGTACAACCCAGTAAAATCATGGTGCATGCATCACCTCGGCAGTACACAAGTGTCACCACGTTTTGGTGCGGTCAAAGTTACAAAACTTAACCTTGTGCAGAGATGAGGTGGGATATCTTTCTCGATACCAAATAGCTATAGAGGCTCTCTTTAAATATATTCAAGGCTGACATAAATATTTATCGGACCAATGGAGAATCAAAGCTTAAGAAGCCTGGAGTGGCCAAATATCAAGCACACTTATTAAATGGTAGAGCAGTCTCAAAAGTGCCAAATAACTTTCTCCTGAACTTTTATTGTTTGCTCTAATGTTCTTTTTGGATTGTGATCCATGTCACACATGGGAAATGCTTACTTTGTGTTATTATCAAGCCAAGAAAATTCATTGCTCACAATATCAACATATTAGTAAATACTATTCAACAGAAACTCAGCCAAACCAGACAAATGAATACAAAAGCAGATCAGGAATGAATGACTCATTGCCATTCCCTCCCATCTGTAAGGCACAAGTCAGGAATGTGAAGGAATAATCTTCACTTGCATTGACAAATGAAGCTGCAATAACACTCAAGGAGACATCATTCGGGATAATGAAACCCAGAATACCAAATCTACCAACTTTAATTCTCATTTCCTCTGGCTCTGGCACACTACTGCTGGTGCTTGTACCGTTCATAAAATGTAGTGACTTGGCAAGACTCCTTCAACAACAGCCTCTGTCAACCAAATCAACCGGAGTATCAGTCCACTGGAATGCCATTTTCTTCAGGCTCCTCATTATCCTGACTTGAAAATATACCATTATTGCTGTGTGAAAAGTATGGATGTCCCTGCCCAACAGAAGGATGAGAGGGTACACAAAAAGCTGGAGAAACTCAGCGGGTGCAGCAGCATCTAAGGAGTGAAGGAGATAGGCGACGTTTCGGGTCGAGACCCTTCTTCAGAAGGATGAGAGTATCTTCATCACAAGCACCAAAGAGATAAGGCACTGCCACCAGTTAGGAACCAACAATAAACAGTGGCTTCGCTGTGACGTTCACATTCCATGAATTTATAACAATTTTACAATATAATTCACTAAATGCAATTGGGAGTTGTATGTGTTTGTACCTTGGAAATGTACCTATGAAAATGAACTAAGTATGGTTAACAAAAAGAGAAGAGGAAGAAGGAAGCTGAACTTTTTTGGAATGTAACCTTTTGAATAAATATTTTATAGTGATGCCAGTGTGAAGATGATCAAAATTTACAGAAAATTTTTCCCAAGTTGATTGACAGATAGATGGAACGATATCTCAATCTTTTGTATGAATTTTATTTAATCTTAGAAATGTTTTTCTGGAAATAAAATGTATTCTGCATTGAAGACACAAAACAAATATGTAATTAATTTAAAAAATAATCAGAGGAAAAATATTACATCCACCCGCTGTCAAAAGTCAGAAAATATATTTACCAGCTCATCGAAGATATCTCTTTGATGGACGTGAATAGTAATTAAAGTTTCATATTTCACACGCTTATTAACATCTAAATCTTTGGTTGTTGTGCCAATCAGCATATTGAGCATTTCCAGAAAATATTGGTTTGTTGTCTGCATGATTTTGCAGTCACCTTTTGCAAGCCTTAAAGCATCTTGCCCATCTCTGGTCCAAATCATCTGGATGCCAAGAAGGCCGACCTGTGACAAACATAATCTTTATTAATGATCACATAGAAACATAGAAAATAGGTGCAGGAGGAGGCCATTCGGCCCTTCGAGCCAGCACCGCCATTCATTGTGATCATGGCTGATCGTCCCCAATCAATAACCCGTGCCTGCCTTCTCCCCATATCCCGCCTGCCTTCTCCCAATATCATAGAGTTACATCACATGGTAACTCTATATCTTTTTCATTACTACATGGAATAACACAACTTTGATTCCAAAGCTGTGTTCCCACAATTAATTCTGTTTCCTATTCCATGCTTTCCAAGTTAAACTTCCAATTAATTAATTCACCAAACTAGTACTTCAAACATCAGTTGGCACCTGAACATAATAAACTCAGCTCCCCTAGAAAGCTAACAGCTTGAACACTAAATATGTGTAAATCGTATTCAAGGAAGCTGTCATTTTTTTTAACATTTATTATAGAATCAAAGAAACTTTGACAATTATTCTATTGAAAAGCAAATTAGAACGACTTTGTTAAGTTATGAAAGCAGATCACAATCAACTTTAAAAACTTCAAACTTATATTGAAATTAAGAACAAAATCATATTCTCATAATATGATCTTCCAACCTACCTGAGCACAGAAACCATTCAGGAAATCAATAAGATTAAAGCGTTCCTCTTGTATCACTTCAGCAGCGGTCCGAATAATGCTGTGCAGAGAACTTTGAGACTCCATAAGCAGTGAATTCAACCAAACTTCCACATTCCCTTCTGTGACAACTGGGTTATCAAATTCAATGGTGTCCCCTTCTCTGGAGATTGCAGCCAATATGTGGTCATAGATCTATACGGCATAGTTTTGGACAGTGACCCAAAAGATATTTTGTGCAAAGAGCTTTGCTTTCAAAACTAACATATTGTGCAAGACATAAGATTACTTCATAATAATGAGAAAGTTCAATTTGGCAAAACAAAATTATGAATTGGTAAAATACCAAATTATCAAAGTAGGAGGAAAATAATATTAAAGGAAAGGAACAGGAGTCCACCAATTGACCCTTCAAAACTCAACTTCACTATTTAATGAGCTACTGATCATGGTGGATCTATGAAGAGCCCAATGGCCTACTCTTTTACCTATTGTCTATTATGAGCCCAACTTTGACCATTAACTTTCTGCACTTTGGGTTATCAGAAATTGAAAACTTCAGGATAGGAGGTTGTTTTATACAATAAATTCATATTGCCACTACAAGGATCCAGTTCCCACGCCCCTGCCTTCTCTCCATATTCCAGCACATTCTTTCTTTGCAGATACATCTAGCATCCTTTTCAATGCTACAACGGATCTGCCCCTGGCAGAACATTGCTGACCCTAATCACGCATTGCATTAAACGGTTTCATTTTATTTTACTATTTGTTTTATCACCTTCATTCGATGTCCCATAATTCGTGGCATCTCTGTCAACAGGAATAATTTCCCTTCTGTCTGAACTTTTACAAAATTTAAAAATCTCCATCAGATCCCCTGACACTTCTGCCAGTTTAGTGAATGGAGTGGGTGTGGATGGAGAATTTTACTTCGGAGTCACGTGAGTGACTACGTGAAGAAGACCCCGCCTGGCGCTGGAACGGCATTACGTCGTCGCTGTCGGCAACGAAAGAGCTGCAGAGCGCAGCTCCACACAGCGGTAAGGAACCGGCCCGCAGGTAAGAAAGTTTTACAAAATTTTGGGCGAGGTTCAGAACTCCGTAGCCTGGTGGGTAAACCAGGAGGAGTTAGAGGAAAAAATAAAATGGAGAAGGCCAAGAAACAGCGGGTAAAACGTGCGTCCCGGGGTGCAGAAGAGTCGGGACAGCAGTTTATTGCGGAGCCGGTTCCGATACCGGCGGCCGTTGAAACACCCGTTAGTGAGGCTTTGATTGCTCCACAAACGGAAACTGTAGAGGAAATCCCAGTGCCTCAAAAAAGTAAAAGAAAAGCTGCAGGGCCTGGGATTTCAGAGGACTCTGATTCTGAAGGTCCAGAAAAGAAGGCCTTATGGCTCAGGATGGACCAAATGGAGAAAATGCTCCAGACTATAATCAACCAAGGGTCTACGAACCCAGAATATTCCCAGGCAGCCCCTGAGGGGGTTCCATATCGTGAATATGGTGCCAATTCGAATTGGGAATTTGAAACCCCAGTGCCTGGGTATGGACTGGAGGAAGTCTCCTTTGAACAAGTTTCAGGAGTACCAGGGCTGTATGAGACAGACCCTGCAAGTGGTGTTTGTGGTCCGGAGGACACACCACAATTCAAATATATGGATCCAGGTGTGCCTGATGTGGCACAAGACTTTGCTATACCTGGAGGAAGCGGTGAGGCCATGGAAGAAAACCTGGCGGCCAATATTAATTATATGGTCTCTCACCCGCTTCAAGATGCTGTTATGGTTGAGACAGCAGAAATATATAAAACACCGATCAATTGTGCCTCATTGAAGGTACCTACGGTGAATCCAGTTGTTTGGGCGCCTATGTCATCAATTATGCGGGCGCAGGAAATTCGATTTCAAAGAGTCCTCAAGCTGATTTCAGCTGGCATTACTGCATTTGGCAGACAAGTGGAAGGTTGTGGAATGACCAAAGTGCAGAAACATATGTTGGCCTTATTTTGCAACTCATTTTTTGAGATTAATTGCATGAGGAAGATTGCCATTCGACCTCTGTTACATCCAAGATTTGCAGGATTGTGTAAACCAAGCAATGTTCAAACTCCTGGGTTTTTGTTCGGAGAGGATTTGTCTAAACAAATTAAAGAAATGGATGAAGACGCAAAAACTTTTGGTCGTATGAGACCCTTCAACTTTGGCCAGAGATGGACTGGCTATTCAAGGAAGAGATTTGATTTTGGAGCTGGTACAAGCCGAGGCAGGAGTATGATAAGGAGGAATTTCCAGCCAACACAGCCGAATGTACACCCATTCCTTGGGAAAAGGAGATCATCTCGTCCAGCTGGAGAGGTACATAAACATTATCCCATTAAAAAGGAATGCTGGGATGGGCCACAGATTGGCGGTAGACTCCAAATGTTTTATAAGGAATGGGACAATATTACAGTTGATCGTGTGGTATTAGACACTGTACAAGGATCTACCATTGATTTTGTGGAAGGTATGGTTCCATTGGGACAGTATGACCCTAGTCATCCTTTAAGGTTCTCCGAGTTTGAGGTTAATCAAATGGACAAAGAGATTAAGAGTTTGAGTAAAAAAGGTGTTATCGAGAGAACAGGAGAGGATCCACAACAAATTATATCAAACATTTTCCCCAGACTGAAGAAAGATGGGGGTTGTAGGATCATTTTAGATCTCACTTTTTTGAATACATTTGTCCAGTATAAACATTTTAAAATGGACACTTTCTACACTGCAATGCAGTTGGTATCAACAGGTTGTTATATGGCTACAATAGACTTGAAGGATGCATATTATTCGGTCTCAATTCGTCATGATTTTCGCAGGTATTTAAAGTTTAAATGGATGGGACAGCTGTGGCAATACAAAGCTTTGCCAAATGGATTAAGTTCAGCACCTAGATTGTTCACTAAATTGTTAAAACCAGCACTTGCACTGTTAAGGGCACAAAAACACATCGTTATGGCTTATCTAGATGACATTCTAATTGTCAATGCTAATCAGGAATTAGCTGGGGAATCAGTCTCAGCAACTATTAGCTTGTTGGAGAAGTTGGGGTTTCTGATCCATCCAACAAAGTCTAAGTTACAGCCGTCCCAAACCATTGAATATCTGGGGTTTCTGATTAACTCAGTCACCATGTTGGTAACTTTACCAATGAATAAGGAGTTAGATTTGACAGATGTATGTCAAAAATTGATTAACAAACCTTATCCCTCCATCCGAGAGGTTGCCAAGGGTATTGGTAAATTGGTAGCAGCATTTCCAGCAGTAGAATTTGGTCGTTTACATTACCAGAATCTTCAAAGGGCAAAAACTAAAGCACTAATTCAGCGAGCAGGCCATTTTGATAGGCCAATGCAATTGCCTAAGGAAGCTTTATCGGAATTACAATGGTGGATTGAGAATGTTCCACAAGCTGCTAAAAACATTTTAGTTCATCAGCCAGTCGTGGTATTACAAACTGACGCAAGTTCTCTCGGATGGGGGGCTACGGACAATGAGACCAGCTGTGGAGGCAGATGGGCTGTCCAAGAGGATTTATTGCTCCAAACATATGGTATTAATTATTTGGAGTTACTGGGAGCATTCTATGGATTAAAAGCTTATTGCTCTTCATTAAAGGATTTACATGTCCAAGTACAAATAGATAATACCACAGCTGTGGCATATATCAATCACATGGGTGGTGTCAGATCAATTCCATGTGAACATCTGGTAAACCAGATATGGCAATGGTGTATTACAAAAAATATTTGGCTTTCAGCTATTTATCTCCCAGGAAGAAACAATGTTGTGGCAGACAAAAGATCACGGATATTTAAAGACAATACAGAATGGATGTTAAATCCACAAATTTTCAAAAATATTGTCAGTCGGTATGGAGTACCGGACATTGATCTGTTTGCATCTAGATTGAATCACCAATTGCCGAAATACGTGTCTTGGGAACACGATCCGGGGGCAGTAGCGGTGGATGCTTTCTCGCTACACTGGGGGGATGCGTTCTTTTATGCTTTTCCCCCATTCTGTCTCATTGGGCAATGTCTCAAGAAAATAGCGCAAGACGCTGCCAAAGGCATTTTGGTGGTGCCAAATTGGCCCACACAGTCATGGTTCCCATTGATGCTAGAAATGATTATCGAACCATGTATGGTTATTCCCAGTTGCGACAATCTGTTGACACAACCAGTAACAAAAGGAATTCATCCATTGCATGATCATATGAATTTGTTAATCTGCAGGTTCTGACCAGACCATTGCAAGAGTTTGAACTGTCGGACAGGACCATGGATATTATAGATGCAGCTTGGAGGACTAGCACTAAAAAACAATATATGTCGTATATAAGAAAATGGGAAGCCTTTTGTACACAGTCAAAGATATCTTATCATTCTGCTAACATTTCAAATGTATTCTTGCTGGGTTGCACTTTGATGAGCATTTGAGTTATAGTGCCATTAATTGTGCTCGGAGTGCATTGTCATCCTATTTAGGACAAATTTCGGATCGAGATTCAGTTGGGTCTCACCCATTAGTATCCCGATTCATGAAAGGTATTTTTAATAAAAATCCTCCCAAGCCCAGATATACAGAAATTTGGGATGTTAGCATTGTTCTCACTTTGCTTAAACAATGGACTCCAATTAATTCAATGTCTTTACAGAACTTAACATTCAAGGTGGTTATGTTAATGGCATTGGTATCAGCTCAAAGAGTACAGACTTTGCAATTGTTAAGGTTGGATTGCATGCATGTGACTTCAGATAACATTGTGTTTTATGTCTATGACTTGATCAAACAAAGCAGACCAGGGAAAACTGGAATGAAGGTAATGTTTAAAGCATATCCTATTGATGAAACGTTGTGTGTAGTTAAGCATTTAACTCAATACATGGAGGTAACCAAAAGTCTCAGAGGTTCTGAGAAAGCGTTATTAATAACACACAAAAAACCACATACAAAAGTTTCAGTTCAAACCATTTCTAGATGGTTAAAACAGGTTTTGGGTCTAGCAGGAATAGACACTGATGTGTTTAAATCTCACTCCACTAGGGCAGCAGCTACGTCCGCGGCGAAGGTACAGGACGTACCACTCGATCAAATTTTAGAGGCCGCAGGGTGGTCTAGAGAAGAAACTTTTTCAAAGTTCTACAATAAACCTGTTGTCACGGTGCCAGGATTTGGACACGCAGTACTGGGTTCCCTTTGAATGCTTGCTTTGTTTATATTATCGATTTATATTATCGATTTATGTTACCATTTACATCATTTATCAATTGTTGTAATTTTCCCCTGCAATAGAGGGGTTCTTATTTTAAAAAAGTTGTTCTTTTTTATAATTAAAGGACTTATTACATAAAATATAACAATGTGTTAAAATATTTTTACTCACTACTGTTTTGACCAAACAGAGAGTCGTATGAAATGAGTTTACGACATGGAAAACACAGGGCTTTAAAATCTTCACGTAGTCACTCACGTGACTCCGAAGTAAAATAGTGAGATTAAACGAGAACTTACCTGTTCGAAGTTTGATCTTTATTTTATGAGGAGTTACGATGAGGGATTACGTGCCCTCCACTCCCAACCCTCATAATATAAATGATCATCTGGTAGTTCTAGTCTATTTTGAGCCTTACTATTTTACTCCGGCTATTTGGTTCTGTGTTTTTCATGCCGCTGCTTTGAAGTATGCCGTTCCAGCGCCAGGCGGGGTCTTCTTCACGTAATCCCTCATCGTAACTCCTCATAAAATAAAGATCAAACTTCGAACAGGTAAATTCTCGTTTAATCTCACTATTAAAATGCAGGCAATAAGGCAATCATACAATATAGTTTCCACCACCATTGAGAAACTGATTGCAGATTGAGTGATCGCTTTAACACATCTATTCAGTCTGCCAGGAAGACTTTTAGCTTCCAATTTTCCTCAATTTTCATTCCTCATTCCGCATCCACTCATTTTCATTCCGTAATTTTCCTTCATTTTAATTTTCCATTCCACATCTACTCCATCATCAATGTGGTCTCTTACCCTACAAATCTCAACATGACCTATAATGTCATCCTCCATCTGAGCACATTTAGAGCACGTAACTCAACACTGACTGCAACAATATGCAGCCATTCCAGTTTGTGTCAGAGCTAGCTGATTCACATCAATCTGTAACATTAATTCAGTTTTCTTTCTCATGTGATGTTATTTAACTTCCTGTGTATCTTCAATATTGTCTTCTCAGATCCAGTTCCCACGCCCCTGCCTTCTCTCCATATTCCAGCAAATTATTTTGTGTTCTCCATTTCATATGCCAGCACCTTTTTCCTCACTTCTTCATTCTCTTTCATCTTCATTAAGTAAGTAAGTAAGTTTATTGGCCAAGTATTCACATACAAGGAATTTGCCTTGGTGCTCCGCCCACAAGTAACAACATAACATACAGTGACAGTTACGAATGACCCAGAAAACACTAAACATTAATAATAATAAAACATTAATGATAAAACACCATTGATCAAGCATGTGAACCAACAAAATACCAGATCAAAGTGAGGCTACAGATTTCTGGCTGTTGCAACTACTCCTGGATAAAAACTGTTTTTATGTCTGGCTGTGGCAGCTTTGACAATCCGGAGTCGCCTTCCAGAGGGAAGTGATTCCAATAGTTTGTGGCCAGGGTGAGAGGGGTCAGAGATGATCTTGCCCGCTCGCTTCCTGGCCCTTGCAGTGTACTTGCTATCTGCAACTTCTCCATACAGTTCAGCTGTGATCAATAAGCCGTCACCATCCTCTCTCAGCTACATGACCACCATTACCATCATTCTGTCTCTTGGTTTCCATCCCATCCCAGGCATTCATTTTGTTCTCTCCAACCAAATTCCTTCTCTGTGACTTTAAATGTTTGATTTCAAACTTCTCTCAGTTCTGATGACAGGTCATTGATTTGTAATGTTGACTGTGCTTGTTTCTCCACAGATGCTCAATGAACTGATGAGTATTTTTCTCCATTTTCTACTTTTACTCCTCACAAACTCCTCTATCCCAGGGAGAACAACTCCAGCTGCACCAATCTCTCACACCCAAGAACCATTCCAGGACATTTCCTCTTTTGTCTCATCAAAGTCTTTACATATTTTCTAAAATGTGGAGCCAAGAACAGGACAAACTAGAATTGCACAAAGCATCATTATGATTTGCTTGCCACCCTTTATAAAGCCCAGAAACCTGTCTATTTTTCAAATACTTTCTCAATCTGCTCAGCCATTTTGAACAAACTTTGCAGATATCCCCATATTTTTTAGTGGTGTAAACCTTAAAGAATTGATTATTGGTCTAGAATCAACTGCTGAGGAAGAGTTCCCAACTTTTGCACGTCTTTATATGTAAACCTATTTCCTAAAATAATTTCTGAAAGGATTCACTGTTATTTTTAATCTTGGCCTCCACAAGCCACTGATTTAGCTTTATCTATCAACCCTATTCATTTCCCTATAATCTCATAATATCTCATAAACTTTGATCACATAATCCTTTAACAGCTCTAAATTCCATGGAATACAACCAGGAATATGAAATGGTGAACTGAATTATATTTAAACTTACTGGTTAAGTTGATGTGCAAGAATGATAGAAATTTCCAAAATATTTCCAATTTTACAAATATATTGTTACCACTAAATCATGACATTAATCTAATATCTACACATGTTCTTCGTGCCCTGTCATTTTCGTGTTTGACGTTAATAAACTCAATGTTTTCTGAAAGGAATCCACTTTATCAGCATAGATAAGGTAATGAATAATTCAAACTCACCGTCTCGTGAAACAGGACTGATTTAATATTGTCAAAGACATTAAGCAAATGAGATTGTATTGTATGGGAATCAGATGCTTGGCCGAGGATCTCCAGCAGAGTGGGGTCTGATACAAAGAAGAATCTTGGAAATATCAGCCGCTTCTTTTCCAGGTAACTGATGGTTACGAGCAGCCAGAGAAAGTAGGAACGAAAAGCAGAGCAAAAATAAATCTCAGTTTCAATAAACAGTGCTTTCCCCACATCTCAGAGAAAGTATAAATAATCTGTATTTAACCACAAGAAATTCTTTTTTTTTTTTTCACTTAAATTTTTATTGATTTTTAAGAGATATTTTCAAAACAGTGCAACACCATCACCATAAATGGAACAAAGTAAAAAAAATAGCAATCAAAATAAGAAAATAAGTAGATGGGAAAAAAGAGAAATAAAAAGGAAGTAAATAAATAATAAAAATTGGAATAAGACCGTGTGGTTCACTTACCAAATTAAAAAAAGAAAAAACATTACATTGATTAGTTATCTGGAGATAATTCAACATTCATACAAACATACCATCTAGCTCTATATAACGCAATCTTCCCATGTCTAGCTCGGCATTTATATAATTGGTGTCATGGCTCAAATAAACAGTCCATTTTTCCCAGATCTTCTCAAATGAATTCTCCTTGACTCTCAAGGAATATGTCAATTTCTCCATATTAACGATGTCTCGCACAATTTCTAAACACTGTTCCTGTTTTGCACTTTTTTCATTAAGCCACTGCCTGGTAATGGCCTTCTTACGTGCTGCAAGCAAAGCTTTAATCAAATATGTATCTTCTATTTTTACGCTATCTTTAATACGCCCTAGATACACCACAGGGCAGGTATTTGGGATTTTATAACCCAAGATATTATTTACAGCTGCATTAACATTTTCGCACTATGGGCTTATCTTTGCACAGTTCCAGAAAATATGCGAGTGGTCTGCCTCCGTACTCCCACACAGCCTCCAACAGTGTTGTTGGACAGCAATTGTCTGCCTTTTATTTTGGGTGTTATAAAAAAGCGAGATAGATTCTTCCAGCAAAATTCTCTCCATACTAGTGAGCTTGTGGATGAACATTGTGTTTCACACATTTGATACCATTCTTCTTCTGTTATTTGAATCTTTAATTCTGCTTCCCATTTTGTTTTCATGTAGAGCGTTGATTCTCCCCCGCTTTCCACCAGAGCTTGGTAGAAAGCAGAGATGACCCGAGACCCCTTCTGTTTGTATGCATCCACAATCACCTTGATCACATTATTTGAAGTGTCATCTAGTTCTGGCCTTATCTCTTTTATAAAGTAGTCTCTTAATTGCAAGTATCTAAAAAAATCTTTGTTTTCGAGACCATACTTTGACTTTAAATCTTGGAAGCTCATAAACTCGCCATTTTCTGAAACTGTATACATTGCCGTTATGCCTTTTTGTGCCCATTCTTTGAATTTTGAATCATACACCCCTGGCTTAAACTTTGAGTCATATGCGAACCACTTCAATGCATGAACCCCTCTTTTTAATTTGTATTTTTCCACTATAACATTCCATATTTCTAACGTAAATGCTACTATTGGATCCATAGCATGTCTCAAAGCCCCTCTCAGATATTTGTCTCCCACCAAAATCTGGGTCTGGTAACCCTGTGTCTCCCTTTTCCATTTCTTTCCATCGAGATTCATAATCAGGTCTACACCAACAAGCCAGAGGTCTGAGTTGAGCTGCATAAAAGTATTTCTTCAGATTTGCTAAAGCCATTCCACCCTTGCTTTTCGGCAGTTGAAGTGTTGTTAGTTTTATTCTTGGTTTTTTGCTATTCCAAATGAATCTAGAGATCATTTTATCCCAGGCTATGAATTTATCTCGGGGAACATTAATTGGGAGAGATTGGAATAAATATAGTAGTTTAGGTAGGATATTCATTTTTACTGTTTGTATTCTGGCACTGAAGTCTAGAGGAAGGGTCGACCACCTCGCAACATCCTTTTTGATATTTTCTTGAATTTTGTTACAATTAGTTTCAAACAAGTTGAAAGTGTTTTGGTTATAGTTACACCAAGATGCTACATCGTTTCAGAATTCCATTTCAGATTATATGCATCTCTGATTTGTTGGGATGGAGAATAATTGAATGAAAGTATTTGTGTTTTTGTTATAACCACAAGAAATTCTAATCAGATAAAACCTGTCTGAAACTCTGTACATTCCCAGATCTGAATCACTGTCATATCTTAAGACTCAATTAACATGACAGAATTAATTCTGAAAGAGACAGTAAAAGAGTAGAGACTAGTGAATAGATTATTAAATAATACACAATAGAGGATTAAATAAACCTTCAGTCTTTCGCATCTGTGCACTCAATAAAATGGCTCAGTCACTTTAATAACTATCACTAAATCTCATCACTACATCATCTCAAAATTAACTCTGTGCTTTACACAGTTCCAGCATTTACCCAGTTAATGATTTCTGACATATTTCAAGTTGCTCCAGAAGATGTGGTAGCAGCCGCACCATGGCTTCATCTCCCATGCAACACTGAACCACGTTAGGGACTTCATGGGCACGATTCATTATCTTCATCCATGACTTGTCAATATTGGAAAATCTCTTTGCTTCCTGTTAAGACATAATAGATTTGGTAGATTTATCTTTGCAAATCATTCAGGTTAATGCTTTTTAGAACAAAACCATCATTTCCTTGTCCAACATTTACAATTTTGCAATTTACAGTTTTACAATTTTTAAAAACTCCTGCCAACCAAAAATAATCTTGGTCCATCAGATAGGAAGAAAATTGATTTAAAATCTTAGAAAAAATATATATGATCGCCTGGTTTCAGTAGATTAAATTACTTTGGAGACAGGAAAACATGTTGGTAAAGATTTATTTTCCTAAATATTCTTGCTATATAACCAATAGGAAATGAACTCCTAATGCACAGAACATCCTGCCCATCTAGTTAAGGTTTATTATTTTTTTGCATAATCTGCAGTTTTTCCTGATTTCCTATATGAAGCAATAAACAGATTTTTAATATTGAGATATTTCACTTAATTCCTCATCAGTGTGAATGTCTCATTCTAATGAACAGATGTGACATCATTACTTCTGATTCTGAAGAATCGTCACCCATCCTTTTTCTTCAGAGATGCTGCCTGGTCTGCTGAGTTATTCCAGCACGTTGCTTCTTTCTGTGATATAATTACAAGTCAGTTTCCCTGAAGATGCACCATTGCCTACGGTGCATCACTGGTATCAAGCATCACCTTGAAGCAACAATTCTAGTGTGAACCATTCTCCTCTGGTGCTGTTATTGCCTAGGATATCCAGGAAATACCAGACCTTGCCTCTAATTTACTCTCCTACCACTTTCCTGGTCATATGTAGGCAAATGAGAATCGCAGGGGCTCAAACACACTTAATGGAACTAAGTATGATGATGCTGGCATAGCATTACTATAATGCAGTTCCTTTGCTTGCTTTGGAGAGGCTGCTTACTGTCAGGAATAAAACAAATATAGTAGGAATTCCCCCCTTAATCCAAGAGTCTTGTAACACTATATAGTCATCATTTCAGATAAATTCATGCTAACCTTTGGTAGCTGCTTGGCAATATCTCCACCCACAAACACAGCTTCCAGATACACCCATAGGTTTTGTACCGTCAACCAGCTCTCAATTATGTCTATCGTGGAGGATAGGTTGTGCACCCACTTTTGAATAAGTACTTTAAATGGAGCATTGTACCTAAGGAAACAAAATACACATATTAACTAAATTAAAGGTAGACACCAAATGCTGGAGTAACTCGATGGGACAGGCAGCATCTCTGGAGAGAAGGAATGGGTGATGTTTTGGGTCGACACCCTTCTTCAGACTGATGTCAGGGAAGTGGCAGGTACAGAGATAAAATGTAGTTGGAGACAATAATGGTGGGAGAACTGGGAAGGGGAGAGAGGGAAGGCAAAGGCGACTTGAAGTTAGAGAAGTCAATGTTCATACCGATAGGATGTAAGCTGCCCAAGAGAAATATGAGGTGCTGTTCCTCCAGTTTTTCACTCTGACAATGGAGGAGGTCCAGGGCAGAAAATTACTTTGTCTGTGGTAATTATTTATTTCCAGTTTCCCACCATTCAGGATATAGAGAGGAAATTTAGTGCAATAAAAACCCAAGAGGGATTTCAGAACAAAAATCATCACTCAAAGAATATCGATGACGTGGAATTTGGGCTCAAGGAGACAAATATTCACCCCCTGTTCCTATTTCTTATGGTCTAATTGTCGCCTGGGCTGAGTGGAAATTTAAAATGGCCATTACAAAGAGTGGTTAAGAAAAGGCACGTTGGTCGTCTAATGTGAAATGATTACTGCCGCCAACATTTCACTCCAAATGAATTTAAATTCCCTCATTACCACAAAAGAACATGATTGTGTTCCTGCATCCAAAATTTCAGGCCACTCGATGCCTGTCCAGTAAGTTAACTGCAAGGTTTCTAGACCATTGGAGCATAAATAAAGTTATCAACTGTAGCTGCATGAACTTGACATTTAAATATGAATATCAGACGAAATAAACTTGCTCAGCTCCTTTGTCACTAAATGAATACATTTTAACTAATGCAGATACAGAAAGCTTAATATATATTTTAGAACTGCTAAACTAATTTAGCAAGCATAAGTCATTTACAAATATACAATGATCAGAATCTAATAACTATTGTTTTCAAACTGAAAACTTATCCTAGCTAAACGACACTGCTCTTCATTCATTCTTACTTCAGATTTTCCACCCATTCTTTTTATGGCGCACAATACAAATTCAGATGTTTGAGTAGATTGATCTCATGAAGTTCAATTTAATAAAATTATCCAAAGCTAATTTATAATGCTGGTTTATATAGCCAAAATTCAAAAAGCTATCTTAAAATATGCCCATGTAGTTAAAATGAACCATTTCAGATCCTGTACCTCTCTACAGCCAGCATATCCACGTATTTTGTTCATGCTCTTCAATTAATCTCTCTCCAACATCAATATATTGAAATTTTCCACTAAGACCTTTTTGGAACTGTGAATATCCTTATCATTCTCAATCTTCCTGACCTTGTAAACTCTCTAGATTGGGTTACAAGTTTTGTATTAACTGAATCCTAAATGTCAATCACTCCCATTGCCCTTCTATTCATGACCTTTATCATATTCTTGTTTCCTGAGTCCTAATTTATACCCGAGGCTTCTTCATTCCAATAATTCCGTCTTTCCAATGAAAAAAATAATTTGAAAGTGATTAATATAAATCCTTCTCAGTTAAAATAATCATGCAAGAATTAGTTCTTTGATTTCCACAAATCTACTGTAGTTCATTGGGAAAGCATTGACTAATATACAATGAAATTAACCCACAATGTTGAATATTTATTTTCCAATATGCATGACTCACGAAATAGATGTTTTAATAATAAATAAATAAAAAGGCCTGTAGTTAGATAATAATCAAGTTGAACACTATCTGGGGGATTAATTAAGGTCCAGACAAAAATATAGCTAAATAAATAATTTCACTATCAATTTTGTTTGTTTAATTTCCTTTTATTCTTGACATTTTACTAATCCATTCAAGTACAGGGTATGCACACAGATCTTACCTGTTGTTTAGGAGGGAACCAAGAAGCATTAAACTATCTTCTGCAAGTGAGATGATCTCAGATGTGTTGTCACCGCGGAGAAGTAGCTCACCACGTGATTTAAAGTTGGCAAATGTGAAGTATCGATTGTCCCACTCTGCTAAGACTAGCTTCAGCCTCTGTTCAATATCTTTTTCTTTCACAGCGCTGATGCAAATATCCTAATATCAAAACACAGTAATTATCAGTTCACAAGTTTCCTCAATTCATCTAGTGACTGAAACTGATTTGTTATAAAGCAGAATTGCACAGATTCAACTTTGAAAATAAGCAGGTTCTTGGATCATATGAAATGATCCCCTATCAACTATAAATCTGGAGTAGGGGACAGCCTGGTTCATGGTTGGTGGTGAGGCAAGGCAGAGGTCGGCATGGGGATAGGTTCAAATGGAGGAAAATGAACAAAGTTTAAGTCTGCCAGTCAATACAGCGAACTGTGGTTTCGATGCCCAGTCGGAATTAGTTGAGCCAATGTAGGGATGGAAGTGCAGTATAGACAGGGCAATAATTGGGCTGGGAAAGATAGTATGAACAAGCCTGAGTGCATGTGTTACTTTAGGAGACACACCCATGGCAGGTTCCCAGCAGGTTCCGACCACGGCCTGCACCCCAAGCAAGCACTGTGGTAGACCACACCACACTGTGGGTTCCTGCTTCACTAGATTGCAATTGCAAAAGGCTGGGCGTCTCTGCCAATTAGCTCCGAAAACACACATGGGGTCTGGAAGGATAAGCATGAGCTTACTGTGAGCCTACAATATTCAATTCAAATATGTTTACATTGGTATTGCATTGCATGTGGAAGGTGGAAGTGGAAGCCGAGGCAGAGGTGGAGTGTTACTCATATAGCTCTGAAACATTATCAATAAGGGCAAATAATATTGAAGGAGAGTGTTATGGTCACCAGTGGCAAAAACTGCAGAAAAGTTGTGCAAATGCGTGGAGGGATCGTGCATAGACGGTGGCCCTTATTAATAATGTTTAAGAACTACGATAGTAACAGGATGTAACAAAGGAAGCCTGATTTGCTGTCTCATATTCCATGTGCAGCCAGACCTGAGGTGTTCAACTGATGCAACTAAGCAGCAATATATGCATGAAGAAGACGAGGGGACCATGTGTAGATCTCTTGTTGTTTCCAGAGTTACCAACATAGATGACCAGAAAAATACCTATTGGTGAGGATGGTCCAGCTATGATTAAATACACAAGAGGCAACAAAAATAAAAGCAGCCCTACTGACCAAAACTATTGGAGGAACGTGCTATGGTCACCTGTGGCATAAACTACAGAAAGGTTGTACAAAAGCATGGAGGGATTGTGCACAGAATATTGCCTTATAAATAATGATTCAGAGCTACGTCACTCTCAAAACTTTAATTAGAACCTATCAGACATGAAGCTAAGTGAAGATCCACATGTGTTTGGAAGATAGCAACTCACTTAAGGATTTTGAAAAGGAAAGAGAATTGGCAGATGGAACTATTTTGTACGGCTTCTACAATGTAATGGTGCAAGCAATAACAGAGAAATATATTCATAAGAATCATCAGATAAATTATTGGAAGTCAGAAAATGGCTTTGATTTTAAATTTCTTCCAACTATCCATGCATTGTTCTTTTATTAAATTCACTTTAAATAATCATTGCTGATTATTTGATCATTTGAAACAGTTGTCCAGCATATGGAAAATGCAGCAGGAAACAGATGTGTTATAACGTTTCTTCTCTGGATATTTTCATGAGAGGAATTTAAATCTGACTTCTGGAATGACTTCTTCATCTTTTAACACAAACCATTGATATAAATTCCCTTCAATTCTTAGGTTTCTATAAATCAGAACACACCTCAATTTCTTCTTTGTACTTTAGAAGTGGGGCTTCCATTATGTTGGACAATTTAAATGTTTCACTGTCAACGTCAAAGTCTTGGTTCATGACACGGCCAATGCGCTGCCAATGACGAGGCATCAAAGCCTTATTGGACATCATCTCCAATAGGGGACAACTTTCATTAAAGTCATCGATGGTCTGCTTTAAATCAAGGTAGGCTGGCCATTCCTTCAAACCTCGAGGCAGTTTGCGGCATCTGAAATGTATCAGCAATTATTAGATTCCCATCACTTCAAACAAAACTTACACTTTCAATGGGGCATAGTCTGCAAATGCATTAATATTGCTACTATGACCAGATACTTACACTATGCTTTAAGTCAGATATAAGATCTTTAAAAATAATATCCACTACCTTTTCCAATGAAATTAACCAAAGGGAAATGCAGCCAATCTGCTATTGCCTAATTTTTACCACATTGAAAGCTCTTCCAGAGTCATCCATTAACAAAACTGGCACTTTAATATGAAAATTTGAGGCTTAATAGCTTTGTATAATTTATTCATGGCAGAAAAAAAACCTTTCCAAAAAAACCTTAAACCATCTGGAACTGCAAGGGCAGCCAACCATTCTGATTTGAAAATAACCTCATCCAGAGTCAGAATCCTAGAATTCCTTCCAAGTGGCATTGAGAGCTCTTTCACAGCACAGACCACTGCGGTTCAAGAGGGTGACTAATCTTCCCAAGTGCAAATTAGGAGAGGAGAATAAATGTTGGTTTTGCAATCTATATTCACACCCATTAAAGCAGCCAAACCGAAGGTATCTTATTGATGGATTACTAGATGCTGTTCAAAGGTGAGGTTTAACTTTCCTCTTGAACCAAGTTGTGAGGTTAGGAGGAGCAATCGTGTTTCGTTTAATTTCTGTAGCACTTCATGTCCTCCTGATTGATTCCACATGCCCAGATTGTGCTGAAGTTTTTCCAACTCCCCGTGTGACTCTCAGGTTGTCTACTGCGACTACACACACCCTATGTTACTGATAATAAACTATCGTGGCCAATAAACCAATTTGCTTTGGCCCTCCCTTTTGATTTGTTATAATATGTATAGGCTCTCCCATTTGACGTGGGCAGTGACACATACCAGTGCCTTTATGAAACACACCAACATACAATAAAATCAAGCATACCAGCTCTTCTCCAGAGCAAGCTCATTTCATATAATAGCACTGGACTGACTGCTAATCACAATTAGCTTGATACATGGATAGGAAAGGTTTAGAAAGATATGGGCCAAACATGGGCAAATGAGACTAGCTTAGATGGAGCATCCTAGTTGGCATAGATGGGTTGAGCTTTTTCGTGGACCTGTTTCATGCTGTATGATTCTATGACTCTGTCTATGTAATGAAAAGTTTCACTGTCAACAGTTCATCAATAGCACAAATCACAAACTTCTGTTAAACTCACCAGCAAATCATTATAAAGTAGAGGCTGCTGAACTTCGTTAGCAATCTCATCAGATTTAATCTCATCAGAAACGTTTTTGATCTTTAACATGAGTAAGCCATAAATTCTTAAAATAATTTTCTGACCTTTCAGCTTGTTTGCTGGGCTCAAAGAAAATACCGTAGAAGTTTGGAAGGTTTTCATTTTGTAACTACGAACACAAATAATTAGTGAGGGGATCGTTCCTATCGGACCTTGGGCCAAAGACTAGCTGACTAGTAATTACTGCCATAATTGCCAGCATTTCCATTTTTTTGTTGCGAGGGGTATACTTAGATGGATTGTAAAATTATCGCCAAGCCAGAATTAAATATTTCAATATCAGCATGTTCCCAATTCTTGTCCCCAGCATCAACAAATTCTCAGAAACATTTAACTTTCACACACGTTGCTCACAGCCTATCTCCAATTCTGAAAAAATCAAATGTGATTATATTAGTCCTGAGGAAGGGTTCATTCTCTACTTAGTGTCACCAAAGTGTTAATTTTGATTTGTTATTAGGTTTACTTGCATAGAAATGTCCTGTAGGAATATTAAATCTGCACATATAGTCATGGAATGCATTGAAATATACTTTGAGACAATGAACAAAATCATCAACTCCCATGAAAGATTTAATAATTAACAGCATCAATAAAACATTTTTATTGAAAGATTTGCAGAAATAAAACTATATTCATACTTCATTAAAAAAGGATTTAATTACATGAGGATAAGTTACTGGAATGTAGAGTAGAATGTGTTCAAATTATTTGGAAAATTTGCAATGAGGAATCTTTATCCCCATATTATGTGAATCAGAACATTTGTCTTTCTGATAATTGGCTTTGTTGTTTTAAAAGACAGATTGGCCTAATTTTGGATACACCTGCATAAGGTTTGATCCTGGAAAACTATACATTATGATAAATTTAGCAGACAATTCAAAATGGTTGCCTGTTTCTTTCTGCGAATACTTTACTGCTCTTAATACATTCATGAGTATCATTCGGAAGAAAGGTGCATAGAATGAAGACAGTTAACCTGTTCTGAAAATCCAGCAGCTCATTGTTTATCTTCTCTATGTTCACCTCGGCCCAGAGAACTTCAAAGTAGCTGTTCACTGTGTTGATCACATTATTGTGAAGGCCATAAAGTTTCTGTAGAAGGTTCAGCTCCTTTTTTACCTCCAGCAGCTCAGGGCATTGTGTAACTGGCAGCCCAAAGAGCTCCTCTCCAGCAGCGCATGTGTTAAATTTGCGATATAGGTTGTCAAAACGATTCTGAAAATGTTTGACAGGATACATTCTTATGAAGATTTTAATCGGTACAACTTAAGTCACCTGAACAATCCCCAAACTATAACACTCTGTTCAGAGATGTAGTTTTGCAAATAATCTTAATTTACCTCAGAAAATATATTTGAAGCTTGACTCGTGATGTACAAAGTTTCTTACAGTGCCTTTACGTCTTATATACACGTAGTAAAATTATAAAGGAAATGTCTCCCTAGAGACTACCTCAAATAACCCTTTAGCTTCAAAAAGAGGAAAAAGAGATATCCTTGAAAAACGTAGTCAACTCAAGCTAAATATCAGGTAATTCCTTTACATTGTAAGGACTGTGGGAAACACATTATTTCATGCATTGTAAAGGTACCAACCTTTCTTTTTAGTTTTGTATATGAAAACCTGATACAATATTTCCACTTGAAGATTGTTAAGGGCTTGGACACGCTAGAGGCAGGAAACATGTTCCCGATGTTGGGGGAGTCCAGAACCAGGGGCCATAGTTTAAGAATAAGGAGTAAGCCATTTAGAACGGAGACGAGGAAATACTTTTTCTCACAGAGAGTGGTGAGTCTGTGGAATTCTCTGCCTCAGAAGGCGGTGGAGGCAGGTTCTCTGGATGCTTTCAAGAGAGAGCTAGATAGGGCTCTTAAAAATAGTGGAGTCAGGGGATATGGGGAGAAGGCAGGAACGGGGTACTGATTGGGGATGATCAGCCATGATCACATTGAATGGCGGTGCTGGCTCGAAGGGCCGAATGGCCTACTCCTGCACCTATTGTCTATTGTCTATTGAAAAAACATACTTTTAAAATTAAATAATTAAATATTTTCAGTTATTAATTCAATTAAATTTTGTGCATGAAAAATATATTTCCTGGCAGTTAATGTTTTCAGGATGTTCCCTGGTGAGACTAGATCTTTGCAGTTTTGTTCATTGTATTAACAAGCATATTATTGGCAACATCTCCACCTCCGAGCACAGATTCATTCAGGATATCACAAACATTCAGATTTATTTAAACTATTTATCCGTATAAACGAACATGGTTCAAATCTATTCAGTAGTCTTATCTAATTAACCCACTTTACTTAGGGGCCTGGCGGACTTGCAGATGTGAATGTGCACAGGTGAACTATTGTGACTCATTGAATGTGGCTAAATTGGTAAATATTAGCAAAGTCAATGGTATTCGTAACTGTTTCGACACTATAGTAGTTAGCCGACTCATTAAACATTGTTTTTTTGTTCTGAAATTCATTATTAATAGTCAGTGTTTACTTGATCTAACATAATAAATCTTGCACTCACAAAAGTCCTCTTTAAGTATAAAAGTGTGATATTTATACATTTTTCAAAACAATAAAGACGGCGCATCCAAAGAAAGTAGTTAAGGCCATACAAGCTCTATGGACATTTTACCTGATAAATAACCAGCTGGTCATTAGCTTCCTGAGGGGACAATGCAAGCTGCATAGGTCCTTCCTAATGAAAAGGAGACACAACAGATTTGACTGAACAACAATGAACACCTCAAAAGCTGCCTACCCCCCACACTGGATCCCTATCAGTTTGCCTACCGCAAGAACAGGAGTACGGAGGATGCCATCTCAACGGCATTTCACTCCGCCCTCTCCCACCTCGACAACAGAGACACTTACGTAAGAATGCTGTTCATCAATTACAGCTCAGCATTCAACACCATTATACCATCAAAATTGATCGCCAAACTCGGTAATCTGTGCATCGCTCCTTCCCTCTGCAACTGGATACTGGACTTTCTAACCAACAGACCCCAGTCTGTTAGGTTAGACAAGCACACCTCTTCAACCCTCACCCTGAACACCGGCGTTCCACAGGGCTGTGTGCTGAGCCCCCTCCTCTACTCCCTCTTCACCTATGACTGCACACCTGTACATGGTACTAACACCATCATCAAGTATGCAGATGATACAACGGTGATTGGCCTCATCAGCAACAACGATGAGTCGGCCTACAGGGAGGAGGTCCAGCACTTAGCAGCATGGTGCGCTGACAACAACCTGGCCCTTAACTCCAAGAAGACCAAGGAGCTCATTGTAGACTTCAGGAAGTCCAGGGGCGGCACGCACACCCCCATCCACATTAACGGTACGGAGGTGGAACGTGTTTCTAGCTTCAGGTTCCTGGGAGTCAACCTCTCTGACGACCTCTCTTGGACCCACAATACCTCAACTCTGATCAAGAAGGCTCACCAGCTTCTCTTCTTCCTGAGGAGACTGAAGAAGGTCCATCTGTCTCCTCAGATCCTGGTGAACTTCTACCGCTGCACCATCGAGAGCATCCTTACCAACTGCATCACAGTTTGGTATTGCAACTGTTCTGTCTCCGACCGGAAGGCATTGCAGAGGGTGGTGAAAATTGCACAACGCATCACCGGTTCCTCGCTCCCCTCCATTGAGTCTGTCCAAAGCAAGCGTTGTCTGCGGAGGGCGCTCAGCATCGCCAAGGACCTCTCTCACCCCAACCATGGACTGTTTACCCTCCTACCATCCGGGAGGCGCTACAGGTCTCTCTGTTGCCGAACCAGCAGGTCCAGGAACAGCTTCTTTCCGGCGGCTGTCACGCTACTCAACAACGTACCTCGGTGACTGCCAATCACCCCCCCCCGGACACTTATTGTTATTTATTCAAACCATTTGCTGTGTCGCTCTTCCAGGGAGATGCTAAATGCATTTCGTTGTCTCTGTACTGTACACTGACAATGACAATTAAAATTGAATCTGAATCTGAATCTGAATCTGAAGAAAAGCAACACATACAAATATTTCTAACACTTTGTGTTTTAATTTCAGATTTTGCTTTGGCAATCTGAGGGCATGGGTTTTCACATATTCAGTATGAGACGGGTCCCCTATACCATTTATTTATTATCCAACCTATCCTACTTATGTAAGTTATTCTATATTCTGAACTTTTGTTTATTACGGGTTTTAGAGAGTACTGTGTTTTACATAACTGTTGTGCTGCTGCAAGGAAGAATGTTGTTTCAGGACATATGACAATAAAGCACTCTTGACTCTCTTGACATAGCATGGGGTGGTGTCACTGCAGGTGAACAACTGAACAACTGTGTCAATTAAATTCAGCGTGCATGAGAATCTGTTTAATATTAGATAACTGTTGCCTACATAATCTCTGCAAACATTGCCTGAAGATCTACAAATAAATCATCAAGACATCTGAATCAGTTCAATATTACTTGGACTTGAGTCCATCAAGCTGGAGTCAGATCAGTATTTGTACACAAATCACTTATTCTTAAAGATTTACAAACTAGGGAAGACCAATCCAAGTCGTGATTTAAAATATATTTGGAAGAAATTCTTAATACAGTACCTTTTCATAGTCTTGGAAGAAAGTATCAGAATCTTCCAAAAAGGTTTTCATATTGATGATCAGTTCAGCACGGAATGAAGGTTGTAAAGAAATTAGCTGATTCTGTACTGCTGTTCCATGCATGAGAAGCTTTTCCCAGGTATATCGCAATGTATCCACTCTGTCAGAATCCTCCTTAACAACTTGCATCTCATATTTATTCAGCATGGCAAAGAATTCCTGCAAAATGTAAAAATAAATGAAAGCCAATAAAGAAACATTTTTTTTGTTTTCAATGCAAATATCATTTCTTTTTCCTGTGGTTTCATTTTTCTTCCGAATTTCTCACAAACAACCAAAGCTCTTTCAAAGATAGACACAAAGTGCTGGAGTAACTCAGCGTCTCTGGAGAAAAATGATCGGTGACGTTTCGGGTCGGGACCCTTCTTCAGACTGAAAATAGGGGGTGGGGGGGTGGAAAGGTTGGAGGCGAGAAAAGACAGATGGGGCAGGACGTGGCTGATGTGGCAGGGAGGTGGGTCATTTGTGATAGGACCTGCTCCTTCTGCCGTGTTTACAGGGCTTCTGTGAGCTCCAGGTACATGACCTCATGTTCTTCAATGCAATCCGGAATACTGCCCTCTCCGTTTGGAGTAGTTAATGGGTCAGAAGCTCCCATTGATCTATGGGGACATTGCTGACCTCTTTAAAGTTTGAACACATGGTTAAATATTTATCTATATTTGCCTGGTAAACTCCCTGCAAGACAGAGTGCAGAATACAGTGTCTATTCTGAGAGTATGGTGTCAGGCGTGTGAACAATGAGGCCAGTCCATCATCTGGTATCTTTCTCTTTGTTCTACCTTTTGTATTTGTGTAAGGCTTGATTGTATTCATTTACAGTGAATGAATAAATGAATGAATGAGCTGCCCCCTGGTGGTCAGCAGGCCTATGACCACCAGGGGCGCCGGGGAGATGGCAGCCCTGCCGGCAGTCTGTTCGTTTTTTCATCTTTTGTTATTTTTAGCGTATGTTAAGAGTTTGTTTTAAAGTACTTCAGTTTGTTTTATGGTTTGGGGGGGGGGAGGGGATCGGGGGAAACTTTTTTTCAAGTTCTTACCTTCCCGGAGATGTGATCAATTTTCGGATCACATTCTCCGGGCTCTGCAGCCAACCATAGCTGGAGCTGGAAGCCTCCTTGGACTGTCGTGAGCCCCACTGCGGGACACGGACTTAACATTGGAGCGAATCGCTTGCCTGAGATCGCTCCCACAGCGGCCTGCGGACTTACCATCAAGGGCTCGCAGTCTCGGGTGAGGCCGAGTCGGGAGCTCCAACGCCGCAGAAGGTTCGACCAGCCCCGACGTGAGGTTCGATCGCCCAGCGCGGGGGGAGCTGACATCTCCCTGATGCAGGAACTGAATGCCTTGACGCGGAGGACCCAAACGCCACCGGCTATGGGAGTCAAGATTGTCCCATCAATGGGGGCTCGAGGCCCACGACCGAGGAAGAACAAAAGGAAGAAACTTGAACTTTATCTTGCCTTCCATCACAGTGTGGTGTGTGGAGTCACTGGTGGATGTTCATGTTAAAATGTGTTTTTGAGTGATTTGGTGCTTTTAATAATGTGACTGACCTGGCCAGTGAAATTGTAAAGTTGCAAAACATGCTTGGCGAATAAAATCTGATTCTGATTCTGAATACTTTATTTTCTGATATTACCCAATTCGATTGGATACCACACAAAAGCTTTTCCCTGTATCCCATACATGTGACAATAATAAACCAATACCATGGTCTGAGTGTAACTCGGACCTCAATACTGAGCAGGTTGGTCTGGGAGAAGACACAGACATTGGTCTGTTTACCTATGAATTAGGGGACATTTCAAAGAAACATTGGTAGAAATTTTCTGATGACTCAAAAGGAGTAAGTCAATGCTGGCAAGCAGAATATTTTTCTGAAGTTTTATCGTTACTTTCAATACAAAATATACAAGTACAGTTAAATTCTGATAATCCAATTCTGGCCGACTAATTGTGAGTAGGTCTCGATGGTTCAGCACCTGACTCACTCATTAGTATACTAATTCCTTGCTACAGTATCTGCAAACTTGCTATCAGCAGGCCCATGTACTCTCAAAGTTAGCTGTATATTACCAGGAATATATGTGAGGTGTGCAGTCATAGCTGAGGATGGTGTCATGAACATTGGTCGGATTATGGCCAGAACTGGATTTCAGAATTCAGTCTGAGTCTGGCTCGAGAGTTCTTGCGGAAAGGATGAAGTTTATATAAGTTTATATATTTTAAGTTTATATAAAAATTGAAACTCATTGAGTTCTGTTTCTATGGTAGACAAAAATGCTGGAGAAACTCAGCGGGTGAGGCAGTATCTATGGAGTGAAGGAATAGGCAACGTTTCGGGTCGAGACCCTTCTTCAAACTGATGTGGGGGAGGGGGGCAGGGAAATGTGGGGGGGGCGCTCTTTTTTCCATCCCCGTCCCCCCCCCCACATCACCGAAGTAGGGTCCCTACCCAAAACATCACCTATTCCTTCGCTCCATCAATGCTGCCTCACCCACTGAGTTCCTCCAGCATTTTTGTCTACCTTCGATTTTTCCAGCATCTGCGGTTCTTTCTTAAAGAGCTCTGTTTCTATGCTCCCTTTAAACTTACCAGGGGCATTTCAAGTTCATTTGAAGTCCACAGGAAAACATACTATAGTACTGTATAACATATAAAGAAAGTGATGACCACAACGCTCCAATATTTCAGAGTAAGATCCAATTGTCTGAAAACGTTTTATCCCAGCACCACCAAGGTCCGAAGAATGTCAGATTGTCAACCAGAGTTTTACTATATTAGCATCTGTTAATTGTAAGGTAAACTGTAGCAGTGTCTTAACTCCACACATTGGACAATTGCAACTCTTCTATCCCCACCCTTTCCAACCATTCATATTACTTCTCAATAAGGTGGAAAATTCCCCACAACATTGGACAATTCAGTGGGACACCAGCATCACTCTAAAGACGTTCGAATTGCCAAACTTCTTTCACAAAACACTCTCTGGTCAATTGATTTTCTACCACTGTGATACTTTGTCACAGTGATGAAAATACATGATGATATTGCAAAGTTCAGTATCGGTGTTATCTAAAATAAGTAATAAACATTGAAAAAAAATTGTAATAAAATTCAGAAATACTCCTACCTCAATGGGTCCAATTTGTAAATCAATCTCAATCTGTTTTTCTCGTATCTCTTTCAAAGAGCTTACAATTATTCTAATATCATCCAGATCATTGAACGGACGATTTAATTTCCTTGAAGTCTCTTCTATGAAGATCAAGATGTTTTCCAGATTTGTCCTATATTTTTCATTACAGATTTGAGAAAACCCAATCATCCAAGCTCTGCATTCTTCCATCAAGGCTATCTTCATATTATCTGTTCAACAATATATATATATTAGCCAACCCCTTAATGAAACAGACTGTGTTGGGCAAGCTACTCTGAATATTTATGACAAAGAGTCTGTGTCATATATCATTAGCCACAAAATAAAACATATTGTTAATATTTTCTAAGATACAAGGTTGTGTCAACAGCTCAGTAAACATTTAGGGTGTCATTGCCGGGGGCAAATTTATATTAGACAAGAACATATATACAAGCTGCACAAGTAAATGAAATGTACAGAGCAACACCAATTGTTTAACGAGTTCTCGATTATTATTTTAGCTAATATTTTTAATTTATTAAAGTTATTTTACCTTTCCAAAAGTCATACAAGTTTAACCATGTAAAGAAAGTTCTGAAAATATACCTGCATACAGTGAGAAAGGACCCATATAAATGACTCTGGGTTCAGCTTGAACTTGGACCTGCAGATTGCGGTAAAACTTGATTTGGAACTCAAGTTCGGAGATTGAGGGGATTCCCTTCATAAACTTCTTCAGAGCTGTTTCACGATCGTTTTTCCAGATATGACAGTAGCTGATCAACTTTTCCAAAACTTCTTGCAGGTCCTAGGACAAGAACACACAAAGCTTTAATTATCCTGGAAAGATTTCATGCTTTTACTATTTTTATAGAATCAAGGAATGATGCCACACTGAAAGTCCACTGTGTTTGTGCTGGCTCTTTGAAAGTTCTGTCCACCACCTTTTCAAGCAATGCAGTCCAGATTGTGTCTACCTTCGATTTAAACCAGCAACTGCAGTTCTTTCCTACACAAAACTTACTGGATACTGTTATAACCCTCTAAATAAATCATATAAAATATGTAACTGGATTGCACCTAAAGAACACATAAACCGGAATAAAGTCATAGAGTCATACAGCGTGGAAACAGGCCCTTCGGAACAACATGCCCCATCTCCACTAGTCCCACCTACCTGTATTTGGCCCATATCTCTCTAAACCTATCCTATCAATGTACCTGTCTAAATGTTTCTGAAACATTGCGATAGTACCTGCCTCAACTACCTCCTCCAGCAACTTGTTCCATGCACCCACCCACCCTTTGTGTAAAAATGTTACCCCTCAGGTTCCCATTAAATCCTTCTCCCCTCATCTTAAATCTATGTCATAGATACATAGAAACATAGAAAAGTAGACCATTCAGCCGTTCGAACCAGCACCGCCATTCCATATGATCATGGCTGATCATCTAAAATCAGTACTCCGTTCCTGCTTTTTCCCCATATCCCTTGATTCCTTTAGCCCTAACAGCTAAATCTAACTCTCTCTTGAAAACTGGTTCTCTGGTTCTCAGTTCCCCTTCTCTGGGCAAAAGACTGCGTTTACTCGATCTATTCCCCTGTGATTTTGTATTCTAAATGCTGCTGATGATTATTCAAAATATTTCAAATCCGTTGAGTATTTGAGCTGTGTGGGAAATGGCCCAGATGAACAGATCCAGAAGAAGGGTCTCGACCAAAAACGTCACCTTTTCCTTTTCCCCCGAGATGCTACCTGACCCGCTGAGTTACTCCTGCTTTTTGTGTCTATCTTCGGATTTTTCCTATTTTGTTCTGAAACCACCTGTTTTTTATTCCCCTTATCCTTGTTTCCAGGTGCTATAGCCTTCCCTTCCCTAATGGATGGCAAGGTTAATAATAATCTACTGTGAGGCAATCAGGCAGACTTTCTATAAGAAGGGTCTGAAGAAGGGTCTCGACCCGAAACGTCGCCTATCTCCTTCGCTCCTTAGATGCTGCTGCACCCGCTGAGTTTCTCCAGCTTTTTGTGTAACCCCAGACTTTCTATAATGCCTGTTTCATTACTGTGCTGCACTCCATTCATTTTGGTCACAATCTGATGAAAGTCACCACTGGGAATTCAAGCACAAGCACTGGAAATAATATCACTGCCATAAAATGTTTCAGAAATGGCAAATGGAACATGTGTTCAAGCCAGTGAAATGGCACAATAGTATCAGCTATCTTACAAATATATTCATTACATGTTCCTCCACACAGAAACGATGCTTGACTATAAAATTAAAATTCATGCTAGCAGTTGACATGACCCCCATATCGAGTCTGAACCTGATTGGAGTCTGAGGAATAGTCTTTTTTATATATCCCATCTCCGCCTGAAGATACAGCAAGCGTCAATGTCCTCATTGGCATTGCAGGGCCTCGATATATTCTTTGCTAATAAATAATAGTGTATTTCTTTATTTATTTATAAAATTGCCAAATTTATTTAACGAATTAATTTATTTATAAAGAGTTGGCTCAGCCCAATATACTTCAGTCTGACGACTCTTTCATAGGTAACTCAACCTGAACCCAACATGGAGTCTCTGGTCTGCAGCAAATTTTTGGATGATCTGGTGATCTGGTTCTGGATGATCAGCCATAATCATATTGAATGGCATTGCTGGCTCGAAGGGCCGAATGGCCGACTCCTCCACCAATTTCTATGTTTCTAACTTTCTGTTTTCCACCATTCTAAAAGACTTATTAACCACAATGTTTCACTGCAATAAGACAAAGACAAGACAAAAACATGTTTAAGCATTGGTGTAAAATTAACTCAGTTCAGACTCATTAGCTTACCTTTCTAAATGAGATGATGGATGATGAAATAACAGAAACCAGTTTAACTACCTCTTTATTTTCTGAAATTATTTTGTAGTAATTATTAGTCTGGGTGTGGCCAGCAACTGTATCTGCACCTGAAATGAAGACGGTACACTTCAACTGTGCTTTAATGGAAAAACATTTAGGTCTATATTGGTGTTCATGTAAGAGAAACACAATAAATGAGCATCTTTCAAATAGAGCCGTATTGTGAATATAACATTAACTGATTTATCTGAACAATAGAGCATGTAATTTCCCCCCAACATTATTTGCTGCTCCCTCCGACCGCTTCACAACGGCACTCTACAATACACCAAAAAAGGTGCTTTCACCTTTTCTATAGATATTATTTGTGCTCCACATTACAGTTCAATGTTTTCCTCTTTCTCAAAGGCGCCTTCAATTTTACAGCTTTCCCTTCAATCCCTTCAAACTACGGACAAACTGCAGCCAAAGTTCTGTCCATTTGCCTTTGGGGTGAAAGCCCTGTTTAAGAGACTGTGTGGCAAATTAAAACCGATGACCTTTGGAGAGGTACATTGAGCACACACATTATCCACATGTATTACTCATATATTACTCATATATGGGAGATGGTCCAAGTGGTGTGGAAGAAAGGAAACAAGGCTCTGCTTGCCTTTCCCAACCCTCTATGCCATTGCTCTTTCTACTTACATAGTTATTTCCCTTGCACATTAAATATCCAATTCCTTTCTTCCTCCAAAGATCTAATTGCTTCACAAACAAATGCACTCAGTTTCAGAGAGACATTTAATCAGTTCCAGTCCTGTCATGAAATATTTGACCCGAAACATTAACAATGTTCTTCTTTCCACAGACGTTGCCTGACCTGCTGAGTGTTTCCTGCATTTTCTGATTTTGTTTCAGTTCTATAATACACTTCCACTATTTCTGCATCCAAATCTACATTCAGCTCTGCTTCATATGCACATCCCTCACACACAGGTACATATCCCATTCTTGATGCTTCTCTGAATTTCAGCACTGATTCCAGCCAATACTATTGCTTCCGATGAGATGTTTCAATACATATTGCTCGTCAGCCTCACGATGCAGAGTTTTTGCATGCACAGATACCTCTTCCCTCCACCTCCTTATTTTACATCATTCAAACACAGGCCAAACTGCACCTAAATTTCTGTCCACTCATGTGGAAGAGAGGAGACATTTCTCAGCAGCTTATGCCCCATCTGTCACCCGAGGCTTCATCCCAGTTGGCAGCAAGGGAAGTCCAACCAGTTTTAAATGTTAAATGTCATCTGCAATCAGATGCAAATTACCATGAAAATCAGGAATTCAATGCACATCATGCACAGAGTTCATTCCCAAAATGAAATGACAGCTTCCAGCACAAGCTGGAGCTATAAAGTTGAGTGAGAAACAGCATTTGAAAAAAACAAGTCAACAGATTTCTCCCAGCCTTGTGTTAACAAATTAATTACAATCATACTTGTGATACATAACTTGCTTAATCTGCTTGGTGCATATATCTAACAGGTGGTAGAAATTACCTGAACCATTGGCTTCACCAGGATCTACATGAACATTAATGAAAGGGTTAATCTGTGTATCATTTGTTCGGAGTTCAGCAATTCCCTGGGCATTATTTTGTATCTGTTAATGAAATAAACAATATTTGTTTCAACCTTCACAATTATTTTGTTTCATGAATGTTTGACATCATATTTGTTCAGGCAAGTTAAGAGGCACAATGTTCCGGAGAATTTGCTCTTATTACATTAAGAAATTAGTTATCTCGAACGTTCTAACTTCAGGTCACAAGTAATAACAGCAGAATTAAGCCATTTGGCTCATCAAGTCAACTCTGCCATTCAATCATGGCTGATCTATCTCTCCCTCCTAACCCCATTCTCCTGCCTTCTCCCCATTATCCCTAACACCCGTAATAATCAAGAATCTATCTTTAAAAATATCCATTGACTTGGCCTCCACAGCTTTGGCAAATAATTCCACAGATTCACCACCCTCTGACTAAAGAAATTCCTCCTCATCTCCTTCCTAAAGGAACGTCCTTTAATTCTGAGGCTATGACCACCAGTGGAAACATCCTCATCACCATTCACAGCCCATCTGTGTCCACATTTACATCATTGAACCCTCAAAGCACAATTTGAAGTTCATAATTATTCACTTCAAAAAAATGTTAGTGACAATTATAAAAGAGAGTGAATAAAAAATGCAATTCAAGCACCTTCGATAGACAATGTCATAGTTTACAATAAATTCCAATTTTATGTTCCATTGTTCAACTTAATTGCATGTTAGCCAAAGATTAGGAGACTTATAATACATACGTTTGTCATTCTTTTCTTTCCCCATATAGACAACCCTTTGGAAACATTGATAATGCAGTCACAAACTCTATTCAAAGTATTCTGGGCTTCTTCCAGACTGGGATGCAGCTCAATGTTAGGAATGGCAAAGCAAATGTCAGCATGGAGAATTGCTTGTGAGGTTTGCATTTGAAAGCTAGCATCAGCATCTAAGGAAAGAAAACCAACCAAATCAGATTTCCACAGACTTGATTACAATTTTAGATTTAGACATACAGCCCTTGGAAACAGGCCCATCGAGTCTGCACCGACCAGCAATCACCCCATACCCTAACACACTTGGGACATTTTACAATTTTTACTAAAGCCAATTAACCTACAAGCCTGCATATTTTTGCAATGTTGTAGAAACCAGAGCATCCAGAGAAAGGCCCTGTGGTCACAAGGAGAATGTACAAACTCTGTATTGACAGCACCTGTAGTCAGGTATGACCCGGGGTCTCTGGCGCTGTAAGGCAGCAACTCTACCACTGCGCCACTCTGCTGCACCACTTGATAGACTAGATTCATTCAATTTATTTTCAATGAGAATCAAAGCAGTAAACTCAGTTCAATAATACCGATTAAATCTTCACTTTTTCTCAACTAAAAGTTTTAGTAATTGCTAATGTCCATGTAATTATTAGTCTATAACATCCCTATTATACAATGATTCCAACTTTGCCATGTTGATATTTTGTCTATTTCTTAAACAAACCTTTTGAATTTTAAGTATGTACTAGAATAGTATTTCTTTGTGAGATAACACAGATGCCACTAATGATAAACTCTGAGATTAATTTCATACTAATTTGTTAATGGACAGGGGCAGTGCTGCCAAAGCCACATTTATTACCATTCCCTTGTTGACCCAAATAATTGGTAATGAACCTGCTTCCTCAAAAGATTCAGCTCTTGTGTTAATGGAATTGAACAACAGAGAAGTTGACCAATCAACATATTGACTATTGACAGTACATACACAAGCTAGGAAGCACCAATTAATAATATTTAAAGGCAACATTTAAAAGATATTTGGACAGGTACATGTATAGAAAGGTTTATAGGGATATGGGCCAATTGTGGGTAGGTGGGGCTGGTGTAACTTGGGCATCTTGATCACCATGTAGCAATTTATTATTGTTCAATCTCATCTACCAATATAATTCTGTTCAAAGAAATAGTGTGGTATATTCACCTCCTACAAGGTTTTTTTTAAAGTGATACAGCATGGAAATAAGCCCTTCGGCCCATCAGGTTCATGCCAACCATCGATCACCCATTCATACTAGTTTCATGTTATCCCACTTTCTCTTCCACTCCCCTCACAGTAAAGGTAATTTACTAGAGATTGAACCCTGGTATCTGGTGCTGCAAGACAGCAGCTCTACCAGTTGTGTCTCTGTGCAGCCCTTTAGCATCTATGCAAATAACCTATTTTGAACAGTAATTTACATATCTCTAATAAATCCAAATGTCGACTTTATATTGCTAAAATGTTATTTTTGTTATTTGGTCCGCTATCAAAATTAGTTCAAATATGGCAGGTGCAAGTGGCCAAAATATACCATCAATATAATTATTGCTAAAATCAATAACACATAATTTCCTTAAAAGTTGCTAAAACCATCATTCATTGCAATGTTCTTAACCATCAAACTATGGGAAGGCTGTATAATACATAATCGCTTCAAACAGCTTCCTAACCATTTGTAAAAAGCACACTTCAATGTGGAGGCAATTTTCCTCACCTCCAAATTAAGCACACATAAAGTTCTCTATCCAGTCATACAGCACAGAAACAGGCCTTTGGTCTAACTTGCCCATGCTGACCAAGACGCCCCATCCAGGCCTGTTGCACCTGCCTGTGTTTGACCGATATCCTTCACAATCTTTGCTATCCATCAGAGTGCCAGAGAAATCCACAAGCAGATGATGATTTAATGATAGTCAAGAATGGTTTCAAACTATCAGTCAACTATCAGTCTTTACTTATATTCAAATCTAGCATTTCCTCCAGCTGCTTTGAATGTCAGTCCCAAATTAGTTTAAGATTTTTGGATAGGTATCTTTAATGCCACACTTTCCAACTCACTAATTCAGCCTTTAGTTTTACAGTACGAGTTAAAGAATGCTTATGTAACTGAACTATTCACATGAAAAAATAATTATATCCTATCAACCGACAAGAGAATAATGTTGGGCATTCTCAAACAAGATCAATGGACCTCACATTCATACCCTGATAAAGGAGTGTGGATGAATTCTGCATGCATTTTCTCAGCTTCTCCAGGGCATTGCGGATAACCTTAATGAGAGCTTCCATATTACAATGGCTGAAATGGTTGTATAATTCTCTTGCTTCATGCTTCAGAAAATTGGGGTCTTGTAGACTTTTTGCTGCCGAGGTTGAACGAGCATCAGGAGAGGTGATTGCACTGGATTGTATAGATGTTTTTGTTCCTTTATTTTCTGTCATAAAAAGCAATATTTTGTAATTAACACCAGTTAATTCAATACAACTCGTCTAATCTGAAGATAGAAGATGAAAGTTTCCATTGAATTACCTCTAAATCTCATATTTATCATTAATAGAAAATTAAAATTACAGTAAAGGTATCCTGTATCCTTCCAAAGCAATCAAAAGCTACAAAATATCAGATGTCATCCTTCATCCTTATACATAATGTGGCGTAGTTTTCCAGTTCAGTCCCTGCAAGTGAATTTAATTACTGGGATTGTGGCCTTATTATAATTATTAGCAAATTCCTTGCAAAATCATAAGCATCAAAAATTATTTTATTCAATATCTTTCGTCAATTATGTCAAAATGGTACAATTAAAGTGAAACAAAGTTTATAACATTCTATATGAATAACCATTGGAAAGGTTTGGTAGATTCCTTATGTCAAAGCATACTATCAAATAACGTTACTTCCATTAAAGTATGATTTGTATCAGAAGAACAACTTTGTATTCAACCTAATCTCCTATAATGATGATCCATTAACTTCATCAATAGTGAGGAGGGGGGTTATTCGTAAGTGACTGCAACCAACTTATGCACCAGTGCAGCTACAAATTATTTTTTATATTTATATTAAAATATAAATTAGTATAAGTAATTTAAGTAACAGAAGGCAGTGGAGGCCAATTCACTGGATGTTTTCAAGAGAGAGCTAGATTTAGCTCTTAGGGATATGGGGGGGAAAGCAGAAAAGGGGTACTGATTTTGGATGAACTGCCATGATCATATTGAATGCTGGCTCAAAGGGCCAAATGAGCTACTCCTGCACCTATTTTTGATGTTTCTAAAGGGCCTGTCCTACAAGCATGCAACTCTATGCGATGAACGCAATCAAACTAGAAGCGGGGGCCGTGCGGAGGGCGGATGAGTGGCGCAACGCGGCGCAAAGTGAGGCGAACTTGGAGCGAAGTCTAAGGTAAGTTCGCCAGGACAGAGAGGGGCACAGAGGCACACACACACACAGAGGGCCACGGAGACACACACATAGAGGATCACGGAGGCACGATGTCGGGGCGGTGTGTAATGCGTCGAGGCGACTGCGAGCCGACAAGCCGTTGCCGTGTGGAATTTTTGAACATAGTCAGTTTTTCGGAGCCCCGCGCGATGTCGGGACGAACTCCGCACAATTCCACACGGCTCCGGCAATCGAAGTGGGACCGGCCCCGCGATGCCGGACGGCTCAAGCGACCACGTTAGGTCGCGCTAATCGCATAGAGTTGCATGCTTGTAGGACAGGCCCTTAAGTTACAGAGAAAGGTTGAGTTACAGAGAAAGGTTGAACAAGTTAGGTCCTTATTCTTTGGAGAGCAGAAGGTTAAGGGGGGACTTGATTGAGGTCTTTAAAATGATGAAAGGGATAGACAGAGTTGACGTGGATAAGCTTTTCCCATTGAGGGTAGGGAAGATTCAAACAAGAGGACATGACATGAGAATTAAGGGACAGGAGTTTAGGGGTAACATGAGGGAGAACTTCTTTACTCAGAGAGTGGTGGCTGTGTGGAATGATCTTCCAGCAGAAGTGGTGGAGGCAGGATCGATTTTAACATTTAAAAGTAAAGTAGATAGGTATATGGACGGGAAGGGAATGGAGGGGTATGGTCTGAGTGCAGGTAGACGGGACTAGGGGAAAATAAATGGTCGGCACGGACTGGAAGGGCCGAGAAGGCCTGTTTCCGTGCTGTAATTGTTATATGGTTATATGGTATTAAAATATGAAATTGTGAAAGGGAAGTTTTAATATTCATGAGGAAAACAGTTTTCTTTCCAGTTTCCTGTACCTTCTATGTCATTTTCATCATCTGAATCCACATCATAAAGCATTTTAATTAGTTCATTCACTGCTGCTTCCACCATCATATTTTTACATTGTAATGTCTGAGCTCCTTTGGTGCAAATATCCTGTTAGAGAATAGATCGTGCTTGATAATTAAGGTAGATTTGTTTATTTTTCAAAAATAACTTTTCATACTGTTGTATATATGCTTGCACCAAAGTTAACAATGATAAAATAAAGTGAAAAAAAAAGAGAAAATGGATGCATGGACTAATTTCCACAATAGTCACCAAAACACTGTTTCTCTTCAAGAAATACTGTGGCTCTCCTATGACTCTTCTGTCACTCTGTTCTTTTATGCCCCCCCCCCCCCTCCCCTCACCCTTCTCATACTGGAGGGTGAGCTTTAGACCAGTAATACTCACATTCCAACAATTCCTCTTTCTATATCTCTTTCTATATCTTTTTCTGTAAGGTCCAGCAATCAATTATTCCCGTAGTTCTGTCTTTTGACTCATTTCTAAGAATGTTTTGGGGTTTTTGGCTCTTTATCGTTTAAGTTCAAGTTGTTATCATGAATTAACTTGCAGATTCAATTGTATTTTTCCAGAAATCCTGACGTAGTTTGGAATGCCTGTTGCTGTAAATATTCAAAGCAGCCACTTTATGAAAGTTAATTCCCATAGACATCCTATGAGAATTAATCATTCATAAAGAGGCAATGGTGAGCCTATTTTCTTCATGGCCATTGTTTGCAGCAGAAAATTTCAAAGGACATTAGCAATGCAAGAGAAAGCCCAAGAGAAATTGGCTTAAGAGGACAGGGAGAAATAATTACAACTTTGAATGGTTCAAATCCAAAGTTGAAAGTGGAATACAATAACTTTGGGAATGACAAATGGAGTTAATTCAGATAAGAGTGCGGTGTTGCCAATTTGGAAGCCATATCATGGAAGAAACTACACAGTGAACAGTATGGCCCTGGGGAGTATTGTAGAGCAGAGGGATCAATTAGTACAGGTACATAGTTCCATGAAAGTGACCTCGCAGGTAGATAGGTTGGTGAAGAAGGGTGTTGGTACATTGGAAACCCCATCATTACTCTCTTAAAATGTACTTGTGTGTTCATTTCCAATTTTGGTTTTGCTTATGAAAATTAGTATGATAATCAAATGTATTTGACATCACTATAAACTGCCATCTATACGTATTGGAAATGGAGAATATAATATTTTTACCCTTCATGTTGCATTTTAATATATAGCTTTTCTAGATTTAAAAAAAAAACAGTTCATTTTCCTTCAAACTTATTAAAGGTCTCTGCAATAAGAGCTCTTTGGTTAAGATTGAGAATACACCCAACAGCAAGATTGTTTTTCTACTCTGTTGATGATAAATGGGCAACACTGATGTGCAATTTTACAACTAGAACAATCTAGTTCTGTCAGGCAGCATGGATGAAAATCCGAGAGGTGAGGGGGTCACATCCCTCCCATGTTTTGAGAGGTGGGGTACAATCCGGATTTTGAAATTCGGCAAAAAAAAATCTATTAAAATCTCCACTTTCCGCGAGACAGTGGGGGTGTCACAGTTAAGCGCTTGTTAAATGTCTCTATTAACATCATGTTAACACGATGTGTCACCAATTGTGTTTTGATCTTCAAGTATTACTGAAGGTATTCACGGAGAATTTCTTAAAGCTTTCTGATGCAGGTACAATTACCATTTGAACTAATTGGATGTATTGGTGAATGGGAAAGATTTAAACGGGTATCGGATTTAAACAGGTCAGGTCATTAAGGGCTCCGGTTGAACATGTTTCCTGGCTAGCTTGCAGGTAAGTCCCTCATTCATGGTCACTCACGTTATTTAGTATTATTTTCCCATCTCTCTCTCTATCTCTCTCTCTCCCCCCTCCCAGGTTGGTTCTTCTGTTTGCCTTTATTTGTTTCAATGTTATTTGTTTAAGTGTTACTTATCACATTGTAGCTTTTAAAATATTCAAATGCTTTCTAAGGGCTGAATTGGCCCGTTCGCGGGGCCTTTCATCGCCCGGTGCAGCTTAAAATCAAACCGCTGCGTCAAGGCGATCGCGGCTCCCCATGTTGAAGCCCCTCGTCGGCTGATTTTAAGCCGCGCCAGGCAATGAAAGGCCCCGCGAACAGGTAGATTCAAGCCGCACGAAGCTGCTGTTGCTGGAATTCGGAGTCGGTCACCAACCAGGTCAGCTCCCGATGTTACCGTCCACAGGGCCCACTGCCGAAGCCTCCGAAGCCTCGCGTGTGTGTTTGCACGTGTGGCCACCAAGAAATTGTGCCACCCCAAACTGTGTCCCCCCCCATGTTTTGTTAACGATTTCCACCGCTGTCAGGCAGAGTGTATACAAAAATAAATCGCTGCCCGCCATATTTACTTAAATTATATAATGGAATATACATCCATGTTGTTTCACCCCTGGGCTTTGTTCAGAAAGTCCTGGAGAGTTACCTGCGTGTGTCTCAAAAATTCCTCACATGTCCATGGAGTTTCCTCAGGAAATTCACAAAGTGAGATGCTGCTCATATCCCACAGGGTCCGCTCGATACGATATTCTACAAGGTCATTTACTCTGCAAATCAGTAAATCAACTAACCCTGCGAAGCAGAAATATTGGGACAATTGAAATAGAGGGACAATAATCCTTCCAAATATTGTAATTAATGGTTTGATGCTGTTCCAACATTTCAAAATACACAATCATTGAAAATATCTGGTTGCAGACAATGTTGATTTGATACCCTGGCTGAATTGCATACTATTAAATGCAGTGAAACATGGAATGGAAAATTGCTGGATATCTTTCTGCTGCCATTTACTAAATTGGCTCTGCGATTTCTGAGGACAGTTCCACTTGAACGGCTGTTCATTTCTATACGTTCCATGGATGCCTGAGACCTGATTGCACATTTTATCCTGGTATTCAAAGACCTAATGAGAAAGACTTATATTCATAAAGTCCTTATCACACCATTTTCGGACAAGAAGTGTGCAGGAGGTTAAGAATTACTCCTGAAGCACAGCCATAGTTACAATATCCAAAATGCAAGGGCCAATTTAGGGACAGCAAGGTTCCACAATGAGCAACATGATAGTGACCAGAACACGTTGTTTAATAGCATTGGTTGAAAGATAATTACTGGCCAGGATAGCAGAATTCTCTTCCCTGTTTTTCTATTAAATAGCATGCTGGAAACTTGTACATCCACTTAAAAGAGCAGATGGAGTCTCAGTGTACCATCTTATACAAAAGGGGCATTTCCGTAAACAGTGAAGCACTCCCTCAGCACTGCATTTATGGAATTCCCTGCCACAGAGGGCAGTGGAGACCAAGTCACTGGATGGATTGAAGAGAGAGTTAGATAGAGCTCTAGGGGCTAGTGGAATCAAGGGATATAACCATATAACAATTAACCATATAACAATTACAGCACGGAAACAGGCCTTCTCGGCCCTTCCAGTCCGTGCCAACCATTTATTTTCCCCTAGTCCCATCTACCTGCACTCAGACCATGCCCCCCCATTCACTTCCCATCCATATACCTATCCACTTTACTTTTAAATGTTAAAATCGATCCTGCCTCCACCACTTCTGCTGGAAGATCATTCCACACAGCCACCACTCTCTGAGTAAAGAAGTTCCCCCTCATGTTACCCCTAAACTTCTGTCCCTTAATTCTCATGTCATGCCCTCTTGTTTGAATCTTTCCTACCCTCAATGGGAAAAGCTTATCCACGTCAACTCTGTCTATCCCTTTCATCATTTTAAAGACCTCAATCAAGTCCCCCCTTAATCTTCTGCGCTCCAAAGAATAAAGACCTAACTTGTTCAACCTTTCTCTGTAACTTAGTTGCTGGAACCCAGGCAACATTCTAGTAAATCTCCTCTGTACTCTCTCTATTTTGTTGACATCCTTCCTATAATTATGCGACCAAAATTGTACACCATACTCCAGAATTGGTCTTACCAATGCCTTGTACAATTTTAGCATTACTTCCCTACTCCTATATTCAATGCTCTGATTTATAAAGGCCAGCACACCAAAAGCTTTCTTTACCACCCTATCTACATGCAATTCCACCTTCAGGGAACTATGCAGTTATTCCTAGATCCCTCTGTTCCACAGCATTCCTCAATTCCCTACCATTTATCATGTAATTCCTATTTTGATTTGTCCTGCCAAGATGTAGCACCTCACACTTATCAGCATTAAACTCCATCTGCCATCTTTCAGCCCACTCTTCCAAATGGCCCAAATCTCTCTGTAGACTTTGAAAATCTACTTCATTATCCACAGCACCCCCTATCTTAGTATCATCTGCATACTTACTTATCAAATTTTCCACCCCATCATCTAGATCATTGATGTACATAACAAACAGCAGTGGACCCAACACAGATCGCTGAGGCACTTCACTGGCTTTCAACCTGACAAACATTACTCTCTGGCATCTCCCATTCAGCCACTGTTGAATGCATCTTGCTACTCCGCCATTAACACCCAAAGATTGAACCTTCTTAACCAACCTTCCATGGGATATGGGGAGAAGGCAGGGGCTATTGATTGGGGACGATCAGCCATGATCACAATGAATGGCGCTGCTGGCTCGAAGGGCCAAATGGCCTCCTCCTGTACCTATTTTCTATGCATTGGACTATCATACTGCACAAAACTCTGGAGTGGAACTTGAACTGCAACTCCCTGATTGGGAGGTGATACCCACTGAATCACAAAATAATCCCTAACATGGTGTGGCTGCTATTATTTGGAATTGAATTCATTACCTAATTTTGCATACACACTATCCACATAATGGTCATTGTTTAATGATGTCCAGTTTAGTGTTACAAGACCCGGTTGAAAAGCTTCATCAATCTCATGCACATGTGGTGCAATAAGGGTTTCATAAACTTGCTTAATTCTTCCACGTACTTTGGAGTTTTCTTCCAGTAATAGCTGAAAATATCAGAAAGAATATTAGGATCTTCAATACATTATTTAATTTTAATAGCAGCTTAAAATCATAAACAGTTTCCATTCCTTAGATACTTTAAGGATAGCAATTGGTAAAATTATACTTTAAATGTACGCGCTACTTACTGTGGACCATTGCATAAATCAGATGTCACGCAAGTCAAGTCAGAAGGCCACGTGGGAGCTCCCATGTGGAGACCAAGTGGCAGTTTCCGTGAGAGCAGCTGACTGGCTTTCCGCATACGCCGACAGTATCACACTGCTACAGTGACTACCAAGACGCGCAACTCAGAAATAAAGCAGCGGGCTTGAACAATGTTGTGTAAATAAGTTCGAATTTACACAATTTGTCCAATACGCAAGTTGGGGAGTACCTGTAATTAATATCAGGAACATCCAAAAGTAGTCATTTCACTGACAGGTTTGGTAACCTCTTTGGCCAGCAGTGGAGGACACCACAGCTACACTTGGCCAGGCTGACCTCGCAACGCTGCCAGGACAACGATCTTTCATGGTCAGGTCAAGAACCCTGCACTTACAACAACTGGGACTTGAAAATGGCGCCAAACTAGCGAATCTGTACACGGTCTCAGTGTATTTCTGCCATACATGTACTGTATCGGAGGTGCTTATCTAAGATGTATCTCAGTGCTTGTGTATAGTGATACTTGTACTGAACTGTATACAAAAATGAATTTCATTGTACCTCGGTACATGTGACAAATAAACCAATAACAGAAGAAACTGAACTGGCTTAGATGTGACACAGACAGATAAAATCTATGTACTTAAGCACCTCAGCACGTCATTATGTACATAATGTTCTAATTTTGCCCTCATCAAGATGATGAACTTCAGTGCTGAAGAGGGAATATTTTATCAGATTTTATCATTCAGAGTCACTATCAATTGCAGTATATTCAGACATAAGCTTAATATAGCTTGAAAACAGCCCAAACATTAAACTTCAAAAGACATGAATGAAATTAAATTATTTAATAAACCACAATGATTATCTTCACAAAATTACAAATTAATCCACTGTCTAAATGGAGATGTTTTAGATATTAAGGCCATTCAAGGGAAACATAGAAACATAGAAACATAGAAATTAGGTGCAGGAGTAGGCCATTCGGCCCTTCGAGCCATTCAATATGACCATGGCTGATCATCCATCTCAGTATCCCGTACCTGCCTTCTCTCCATACCCTCTGATCCCCTTAGCCACAAGGGCCACATCTAACTCCCTCTTAAATATAGTCAATGAACTGGCCTCAACTACCCTCTGTGGCAGAGTTCCAGAAACCCACCACTCTCTGTGTGAAAAAAGTCCTTCTCATCTCGGTCCTAAAGGATTTCCCCCTTATCCTTAAGCTGTGACCCCTTGTCCTGGACCTCCCCAACATCGGGAACAATCTTCCTGCATCTAGCCTGTCCAACCCCTTAAGAATGTTGTAAGTTTCTATAAGATCCCCTCTCAATCTCCTAAATTCTAGAGAGTATAAACCGAGTCTATGCAGTCTTTGTTCATAAGACAGTCCTGACATCCCAGGAATCAGTCTGGTGAACCTTCTCTGCACTCCCTCTATGGCAATAATGTCCTTCCTCAGATTTGGAGACCAGAACTGTACGCAATACTCCAGGTGCGGTCTCACCAAGACCCTATACAACTGAAGTAGAACCTCCCTGCTTCTATACTCAAATCCTTCTGCTATGAAAGCTAACATACCATTCACTTTTTTCACTGCCTGCTGCACCTGCATGCCTACTTTCAATGACTGGTGTACCATGACACCCAGGTCGCGCTGCATCTTCCCTTTTCCTAATCGGCCACCATTTAGATAATAGGCTGCTTTCCTATTTTTGCCACCAAAGTGGATAACCTCACATTTATCCACGTTATACTGCATCTGCCAAACATTTGCCCACTCACCCAGCCTATCCAAGTCACCTTGCAGTCTCCTAGCATCCTCCTCACAGCTAACACTGCCCCCCAGGGATACACACCATAGCTTAGTACAGCAACTACTTTGCCCAAGACATCAAGAAATTGCAATGAAAAGACACAAATTGCTTGAGTAACTCAGTGGGTCAGGCAGGATTCCTGGAAAACGTGCATAGGCAACATTTTAGGTTGGGACCCTACGTCACCTATCTATGTTCTCCAGGGATGCTGCCTGACCCCACTGAGTTACTCCAACACTGTGTGTCTTTGCTTGGTGAACGGCATCTGCAGTTTCTTGTTTCTACACTAAGAAATTGCAGAGTTGTGAACGCAGCCCAAGCTATGTTGCACATCACCCCCCACTCCCCACCCCCTCACCCCAACCCCCTCCCACCCTCGATTTACTCTGTCTACGCTGCACACTGCCTCTGGGTGGAAGAAACAAAAACCTGAAAACATGTACCACCTGATTCAACAACAGCTTCTTTCCCATTGTTATCACACTGTTGAACAGATCTCTCTCACAATAGAGATGAATTCTCTATCTCCCAATCTACCTCGTTGAGGCCATTGCACATTTTTTTTAATACCTGCACTTTCTTTGGAGCAGTAATACTATATTCTGTATTTGTTTTCTCTCTTGCACTAACTTGATTTACTTCGGTATGACATAATTTGCCTGGATGACATGCAAAACAAAGTCTTTCAGTACATGCAACTATAATAAATCAATAGTAATGTGGTTAATGCAAGAAGTGAAGCTGAGATGAAAGATCAACCATAATCTTATTGATGGCAAATGGCCTACATTCGGGTTAATGCCTCCATTAAATAGCAAACTACTTTGATACAAATTTATGACGTTTCCCTGACTGCAAAACTGTCAGGGAAAGTTGACAGTTTCAACTTTCAACTTTCAATAACAATGAAAGTTATTGAATAACAATAAAATGTTATTTGCATATTCATTAAACAAAAACAAAAGATGATGGCCAAGAGTTTTCAATTTGAAATATTAACTCTGTTCTCTTTCCACAGATGCTCACTGACCTGCTGTGTATTTCTAGCATTTTCTACTTTTGTTTCAGATGTTCAGCATCTGCAGTTTTTACTTCACTTGTGTGCTCATTCTAATATATCTGTCAGGGATCCCAATCTTCATACACATGTTTCATTTAAGTACATTTTACATGTACTTCAGTTCTTGGTTTTTATTTTATGAAAAACAAGCAAAGATATTAACTAACTATTGCAAACCAAAGCAAATTAGCCTGAAAAAGTATTTCTCCATAAAATCACATGTTAGAATGGTTTATGATGAGGGAAAAGTGCCAGTCTGACGTTGGACTGATATCTGAAAAACATGCATAAAAGGTTCAGTTTGCAAGCTTTTAGCATGATCATTCTAAATGTCATGGATCACACCTGATCTGTAACTGAATGAGTCATAGATCATAGAGCAGAAACAGGCCCTTCAGCCCATAATGTTCATTCAGACCATCAAGTACCTATGTCTACTATGCCTTGCCAATTCTAGTGCTTTTCCAAATATGTCTTAAACATTGTGAAAGTATCTTTAAGTTATGTCTATGAGCATCTAACTGACATTGTATAATCATTCATCCTGCAGTTTAAAATGTAGCCTTTGCACAGCAAATTACTTCCAGACATTGTAGAGAGACTAGAGGTCAACCGTAATAAATGTTGGTATTGAGAAGGAAGTAGGTACCCAGCTTCTCCAATTCCAGAAGGGACAATGAAAACCGAGGCAGGCACACAGCAAAGAAGATCAGATTAGTTCTGTTTAGTTTCACCAGGAAAGCGGTTGGCAGCCTTACACATATAATGCTAAAAAAATTGGCCCATCATTGCATCCATGCTGAGCTCAACAATGTGTCATACTTCCCAACAGTGATAGCGATTCGGTCTGTTGCTTTAAGGAAACTGAATATGGGTCTGCATCCTTCTGCTATAGTCTGTCTTCCTGTTCATTGTTTCATCTTTGCATCAATGCTTTTTGTAACTTAACATTGTTTTTCATTCTTGTGCACTTACAAATGTCTGCTCTTCATTGTCAGATGCCATATGTTTATAACATCTGACTATCTCTAAACCTGCAGATTAACAAGATTCTCAGCTGATTTTCAAGATTCAGGAAATATCACAGCATAGACACAACAGCTACACAATTAAAGTAAAACTACAATAAAAACTACAATAAAATAGCTCAGTAGCACATAATGCATGGCTTATAAGAAAGACTGATAAAGCCCGAATTGTACATCACATTAATTTGCATCTGACTGAGAAAAATACAATTCCAGGTGTAATTTCACAACATACCATAAGTGACTGAATTATAATGCAATCCATTATTGCAACAGTTTGAACATTTCCCATTTTTATTTCTCATCTGCATTTTTTGTCCTCACTCAATATGTTAACAAAAAGAAATCAAATATGGGTTTCATCGACTGACTCTGGGTCATGAGATTCAAATTGGCTTTACTTTTCTACAGTTTGTCTTGATTTCCTTTATATTATACGGCTTTCTCTTGTAATTTGACTTTTCCTTTGACATTTAGGAGGTATTTTAACCTGCAGACAAATCAAGCATGTAGGTTCTGTTGAACAAAGTAAATTGATTCCAAAAGAGGATTGCATTTTCCTAAATCACGAGGAAACTGATGATGTGCATCTGCTGTAACAGTATAAATGATAGGTTTGCACAGCATTGTTCATTTATATATTTTGTTCTAATTCAAATTGTTCAAGGAGAAGCATATTCTTCTACAATGTCATCATTCTGCCACTTCCAAAATCACTATTCATACCTGCAGCTTATTGTACATCCGTTTCAACATATCTCGTTTTTGTAGATGTGCTTTAGCATTATCAGGGATCTGCAACCCCATTCGAACCATGCATTCTGCTTCTCTTATCAGAACTGTAAGATCAGGGTCAAAGTTCACAATCATCTGTCCAGTGTCAGGATGCTTAACCAGTAAAGAGGCTTGAAGGCCAAACTGGACAGTTTCAATCTGAAATAAGATTGTAAGCAGAAGATACATTAATATATGTGTGTATATTTAAGTGCAAACCTATTTCTCATTCAACAAAGGACACCTTCTGTAATACATCTTGATAATATATCTATGGGTCATCTTTACATTCTACAGCTGCAGTTATGATACCAAGAAATATTTCAATGATAATTTCCGAGATTTACTCGAAATACTGTATTTTAACACCATGAAATCAGTCTGCCATATCATATTAACTAAAAATATATAGGACTGGGGGAAAAAAACATCCTCAATGGGGTATGGGTGAATCAGACAATACTCTAGCTTATGGAAGTACCATTCAGAAGCCTATTAACAGAGTGGAAGAACTCAGTTATCCTCAGAGAAGATACACATTCACACAAAGGGAAATAGCAAAGATGAATGTTCTCTCCAGAGAGGTTGTGGATGCTGCTTCATTGGAATGTTTGCAACTAAAGCATCAGATTTGTGTTAGCTGGGTGTATCAAGGGAATGGAGTTACGGTAGGTAAATTTAGTAGAGTTGAAGACCACTCATGCTAGCTTGAGGAGCTGAAGTGCCTACTCCTTCTAAATATGTTGGGAACATAATTTATTGCTCACATAGAAAAATAGCTGCAGGAGTAGGCCATTCAGCCCTTCAATATGATCATGGCTAATCAACTAAAATCAATAACCCATTCCTGCTTTGTACCCATATCCTAAAGAGCTAAATCTAACTCTCTCTTGAAAACATCCAGTGAATTAACCTCCACTGCCTTCAGTGGCAGAGAATTCCACAGATTCACAATTCCCTGGGTGAAGAAGTCTTTCCTAATCTCAGTCCTAAATGGCCTACCCCTTATTCTTAAACTGTGATCCCTGGTTCTGGACTCCCCCAATAATGGAAACATTTTTCCTGCATCTAGCCTGTCCAAGCCTTTAAGATTTTTATATGTTTCTATAAGATCCCCACTCATCCTATATTCCAGTGAATACAAGCCCAGTCGACCCATTCTTTCCACTCTTTCGTCATATGTCATCCCGGGAATTAACCTGGTGAACCTACGCTGCATTCCCTCAATTGCAATAATGTCCTTCCTCAAATTAGGAGACTAAATTTGCACACAATACTCCAGGTGTGGTCTCACCAGGGCCCTGTACATCTGCAGTTCGACCTCCTTGCTCCTAAACTCAAATCCTCTCGCAATGAAGGCCAACATGCCATTAGCTTTCTTCACTAACTGCTCTACCTGCATGCTTACTTTCAGTGACTGATGTACAAGCACACCCATGTCCCGTTGCATCTCCCCTTTTCCTAATCTGACACCGTTCAGATAATACTCACACTGCATGTGCAGTAATTCTATGGCTGTCACTTTGTCCCCAGGTGAATAAAGTGAAAACCAGTAGAGAGAATGATAGGCCAAATAGTTTTCTGACAGATTCTACAGATTTACCCACAGGATAAACTATACAATTTATCAATTATGAACCAAAACTGCACAAACCTAGAATGCATATCAGTTGTTCTGAAATAAATTGTAAAATGTTAACAGGATTACTGGCAACTAGAATAAACGTGGCTATTCTATGGCTAAATTACCCTTAAATTAGCTCCACTATGCACAACTCTGCATATAGAACAATAATGCTGATATTAAATTGCCAACAATGGTCATTTGATAACTAAGTCTCATTCGGATGGTGAAGATACCATTTTGTAAAGGGCTAAAACATTTTCACAATGCGGCCAAAAACTTGATTAAAACAATCGTAGACTAGTACAAGATTAGACAACAACTAAGTTTGTATACATGTTACCAAGAAGCCCCAAGTTGTTTAAATGATCTCACTTATGTAACTTGCAACATTTTTGTTGGGAATATAAATGCTGCCAATGCAAGCATGCATAAAAATTACTATAAACATGATACAGTGGTCTACCTGTTGCATCCAGGCCCTGTGATAAAGCACTTCATATTCCAACAAAACTCTGGCTACTTTGTTGTAACTACGGATAATCTTCTTAGCATCTTCGCGCTGCAAGATGCCAGGCCTCTTCTCAAACAACAACATGGGCTCTTGAATATGTCTGAAGAGCTGTCGAGCCCAGGTGATGCTTCCAGCTACTGGAGGAAAGTTACGTGGAATTGGAGGGTCAGTCTTCTCCCTGGTGTAAATTTGGGAGACATGGTTGATATCTTTACCGTAGATATGGAGAATTTTTTGAAATTGTTTGTCAATTCTCAGTTCTGGTATTCCAAGCCTGAAAGATAGGTCAGTGGTGGTTAAGTAGTTGGAAGAAACTCATCTGAACATCAAAGTAAAATTGTGATACAAGGTACTGCAGATGCTGGTTTACAAAAAAAAGACAAAGTGCTGGAGTACCTCAACAGGTAAGACAACATCTCTGGACAACATAGATTCCCCACCCACCACAAATAGTCTGAAGAAGGGTCCTGACCCAAAACATCATCTATATGTGTTCGCCAAAGATGCTGCCTGACCAGATGTGTTACTGCAGTTACTGCAGTACTTTTTTAATCAAAGTTGGGAGGGTTGATTTTCCTAAAGTTGGTTATGACTTAAACTCACTCAAAGTGGTTCTATTTGGATGGATAAGATACACAAAAAGCAAAGCTGGGGAGACTGGGCCTGTCAGTGCACATGAGACAAATTGACACCAACTGTGGCATCAACTAATTAGACTGTCAGGGTATTCCAGTATGGATCTAGGAGACCTTGCATTGGAATAAGCGAACATGAAATATTTGTGACCTGATCTTTAAAATCACATCTACCAAACTAAATTCTAGGATTATAAATCCCATGAGATGCTCACAGATGCTATTAGGAAACTAGGAAGCATACAGGTTCATCAAAGGCACTTGAAAATGTGTATTGGCAAACTCAGACTTACTTCTCAAACTTCACTAACAACGACAAGGCCCTTGGAGTGCTCGAGATGCTGTCAAAAGTGGCTCCCATAAACTCGGTGATTTCAGCCTGTCAAAGTAAATTTAGAGGCGTAGCTGAAATATGCATTTACATGTTTATTCTATTTCTCTTGAGTTCCCATAATGCATCTTATCCATCTTCCTCAGAAAGAGACAAAAACATTTTCATCACAACCTTCTTTTAGTGCTGCTCTGTAGGATTTATCTCAGCATGTATTAGGCCGATTCTGTGGACTGATGACATAGGTTTTCTATCCAATCCTTTTCTGTCCCAATATTGAAATCACATTGATTTTTAAAAGGGAGTTTATAGTTTAGTTTAGTTTAGTTTAGGTTAGAGATACAGCATTGAAACAGTCCCTTAGGCCCATCGAGTCCACACCGATCATTGACACCAGTACACTTTTATTTTTAGAGATACAGCGCAGAAACAGGTCCTTTGGCCCACGCCGACCAGTGACCCCTGCACATTAACACTATCCTACACCCACTAGGGACAATTTTTACATTTACCAAGCCAATTAGCCTACAAACCTGTACATCTTTGGAGTGTGAGAGGAAACTGAAGATCTCGGAGAAAACCCACACAGGTCAAGGGGAGAACGTACAAACTGCGTACAGACAGCACCGGTAGGCGGGATCGAACTCAGGTCTCCGGCGCTACATTCGCTGTAAGGCAGCAACTCTACCTCTGCAGCCACCGCCCACTTATTCCATGTTATCCCACTTTTGCATCCTGCACGCTAGGAGCAATATACACATGCCATTTACCTACAAACCCACACCTCTTTGGAATGTGGGAGGAAACCGTAGCATCCAGAGAAACCCACATGTTCACAGGGAGAACGTACTAACTCTGTACAGACAGCACCAGGAGTCGGGATCAAGGCCAGGTCTCTAGAACTGTGAGGCAGCAGCTCTGCCGCTGCGGCATTATGCCACCCATAGAGTTGCCATATCCTAGCAAACTATTTTGAATAAAAACTCAGAAACATAACTCAATAACATTACACACTGGTAACTAAGTGCCTATACAACGAGTTAACATAACACCATTGAAGCCATCAGATGAATGTTACTGAATTTGCTATGAAGCTGCAGAAGTTTTGTTACATCATCCTTTATTTCTCTGATCTATACTGATAGAATCCAAGTCTTTGCTGTCTATTGGCTGTGAAGCTGACAGGAGAGTGATGGTTCTGTGGTTGTCCTGTGTTTCTGGCCAGGATCAATGTATACTCTGGGTGCAGTCAAAGTTAGAAAATTAGGTTTGTTGCAGCAAACCTATAAAGTCACTTTTTCAATCATCTGCTTGCATTACTGGAGGAAAACTAGATAGGTCCTTTGATAGAGATTCTTCCAGCAAACCATTTATCTTACATTCAATGTGCCCAGCTGATCCCATGCGCCTGGGCACTGGTCCAGGAACACTTTCCCTCTGTAGTTAACTGCCTTGGAGACATCTTTAAATTCAGTGAAAACAGAAGTGAAAAGTTACAGCAACCCATTTGGAAATCTCATGTGGAGCTATGGTAATAGGAATGACATACTGATGCAGTAAGCCAGATTTTAGAATCTGCTATTAAGCCTGTTCATTATGAAACAATGCAAACAACTATTCTTCAAATGATTGTTTGCATGCTAATACTGGATGTTAAAGACTCTCTCCCAGCTCAATAATCATTCATACTGTATGTACAAAAATGCTCTGATGAGACAGTTTCAGCTACAATTTATAACATTTCTGAAATATCTAGCAAAGTTTCCCATCCGTACAATAACAACATAAAGAAAAACACTTGACAGGTACACGGGAACTGTGGGGAGGTTTAGAGGGAGTATGGTCAAATGTAGCTGAGATGGGGCACTTTGATCGACATAGACGTGTTGGGCTCAAGGGCTTATTTCTGTGCTGTGTGTCTCCATCTGTTGACTCCAACCATCTTACAACACAGTTTGGAACAAGGTTAGATATTCAGAGAAATGTTTGACAAATTACTAGTTCTGAGGTTGGATTCAAAGGACATCTAAATTTCTACCTGGCTTGCTGGTATAATAAAAGGAGGAACTATTTTAATAATTCTCATGGTTTTCACATTGACAAACAGATTATAAAATGATTATTTTGAATTAATTGTCTGTACCAATGGACATTATTAAAGCTGTATTGTATTATGTCATGTTTTACAATAAGTAACAGGAAATTGTTGGTCACAGCACTTTTACCTCCAACAACATGCCAGAATTTGAAAAACTACTCTTTCATGATTTTTAAAATTGCATTTTCTAAATATAGCAAACAAATGCATTTGCAAAACAGAATAACAATGTCAATATTCTTCTTTTAACACAGAGCCCTTTCCCACAAGAGATACCAAATGGCTGGTTGTTTTTACCTATTAAGGGAATAAATGAATATTGGCTTTCTGCAGAAAAGTGGCACCAAAGTAGAATGTCAGCCTTGATTTTATTGAACAGAGGGGTAAGCATGAGGGACCAAATGGCTTCCTTCTACTTCTATTTCTTATAATGCAACATTAAACCAGGGACGCCAAGGGCAGAGGAAAAGTAAAATTAATATAATGCTGCACAAGCTCAGAATGAATCCCACTGCAATCACAATGCATCAATGTGACATTTTAATTTTGTACACACGACATCCTTATGAGCCGTATGAGTAGAATTGATCCTCGGGGAAACTCATTTCACATGAAAGTGCGACAAACATTAGGATGAATAGATTTTCATTACATCGATCTCGCCAGGAAAAGTTCAAAACAAGGTTCAAAAGGTAAATGGGGAATTATTTAATCAACTTTTATTATGTGCATTGACCTACAAATAATAGCAAATAGAATAAAGCTAGGATTTATCACTCGAGTTATTAAAATAATACAAACTTGCAAGTCACTGATCTGTGTTGTGAAAGTCTCATAATCCATATCAAAGGTACTCTTTCTGTGGTCAATCAAATTGCAATCTTGTTTTTTCATTCCTGATACAATATCCTGAAATATAAAAAAGACAGAAAGTGAACTAGATCATTAAAATGCCCCTTCCTCAAAAAGAATATAATCTAATGTAGCCAACTTCCTGCAGCACATTTCATTACACTAAGATGCAAGGTGCAATGTGTCTAAAAAATCAGGTTCATAATGTAAATGTACTGCAGAGTGCCTGCAGCACGCCTAATTTTGGTTGCATCAACTTCAATACATTTCAGAGTCCGTGTGTATGGCATATTTAAGGGCCTGACCCACTTAGGCGATTTTTTTCGGCAACTGCCGGCGACTGTCACAGTCGTAGCAGGTCGCCGAAAAAGCGGCTGCTTTGAACCCCCACGACAAAGTCTACGACAACCTACCACCTAGTCCAAATCAAGCTACGGCAAGTTACCGACAACCGGCGACCCATTAGGACGTCCACCTACGACCTCACCTGCGACAACCTACGACCACACAGGCAACAACCTACGACAACCAAAGTCAACCTTCGTCCACCTGTGACAAGCTACGACAAGCAACGACAAATGGAGACAACTGAAGACAATTCAGTCGCTGGTACCTGTCACCAGTTGACGTAGGTTGACGTATGGAGTGGCCAATGGAATTCACTGGTCATCACCCAGTGACAACCAACATCACCCGGCGACAACCTGCGTCATCCTGGCGACAACGTACGACAGGATAAGACAAGCTACGTCAAACTACATCAAGCCCACAGCCACCGAATAGTTTTGAACATTTCAAAATCCAGCAGCGACCAGAAAAACGTTACGACTCTTTAGGCGACTTGAGGAGACTACTCACAACCATACAGGTGTCACCCCGCAACCATGTGGCGAGAGCCTAATCACCTGTAGTCACTGAAAAAATCCCCTAAGTGGTGTTAGAGTTACCACCCTGAGATGATTTCGAGAAAACCAAGTTTTATTGAGGTTGATTCTCAAGTGACTCACAAAACACTTAAACATCCAAGATTTTCACAAGCACCAGTTCCCTCTCCCATTCAAAATTTTAACTACAATTATGATGCAATAAAGCAAATAAAATTTAAAAAATAGGCATTGATATACAGATGAATTGGATGAATTAAACCCAGATGAATTTTCATTGAAATAGATACTCATTTATTTTTGACACAGAGGTGGGATTATTACCTGAAATTTGTTTGCTATCTGTTCAATCCCCTCGATTGTTGATTTCTCCAGGCTGGAATACACTTTAATAGTTTCAGTCATCTTAATAATCTTTCTAAGCCTCCTCTCAAATGTGTCAAACTTTCCAAAAATGCAGATTTCACTAAATTCAAAGGGTTTTTCCCTCTGGTTTTCCTTCATCTTTTGCTTGGTAGCGCAATAGCAGAACTGGTATTCCTAATGATTATGAAAAAAGGACAACAGTTCATATTAACATCCAAAACATGAATGTTACTCATTTCAACCTACTTTCATTATAGGTCTAGACTAAATGTATACGGTGCTTTACTGCCCATCAACTGTTTTAATTTTCACTGAGCCCAAGATAAGATCTGAATTTAACTTTTCCAACACAAACATGTTGAGACCTATGTATGGTGCAGCACATAGCTGAATCAGGCATATACATCAAGAGACTGCAGGCTCATCTGGCCACAAATATGTGGCTTGAAAAATAGGAAAAACAATCCTTGATACCAATATAAATTGTTCAAAAGGTTATCTGTGCCATTTCCAACTACTAGCTCGAGCACACTTCAGGTATATGCCCATAGATTTTTTTTCCCACCGTTAACAGGAGAAATAAATTATACCCGAAGGTACACAAAAATGCTGGAGAAACTCAGTGGGTGTGGCAGCATCTATGGAACGAAGGAAATAGGCAACGTTTCGGGCCGAAACCCTTCTTCAGACTCCACTGCGAAATTATATTCGAGGCTTTTTTGGCATATTTTGTCAGAGCCGGCAATTGGTCGTTACAGTAACAGAACGGTGCACCAGCAGCATCTAAATAAGTGTAATATGAAAGATCTAAGTGGTTTGGCCTTGGCTCAGTGGCAGGATCCCTTCATTATGTCAGAACATTGCGGATTAAAATACATACACAGAGAAAGAGGGTTAATTTTTTCACCCAAATGTTGGTGGGTGCATAGAATGAGCTGCCAGAAGAGGTAGTTGAGGAAGGGACTATCGCAATGTTTAAGAAGAAAGTAGACAGGTACATGGATAGGACAGGTTTAGAGGGATATGGGACAAATGCAGGCAAGTGTGACTGGTGTAGATGGGACACGTTGGTCAGTGTGGGCAAGTTGAGCCGAAAGACCTGTTTCCATACTGTATGACTCCAATTGAACATTGATCCAGGAAAACACATCAATGCAATACTGAGGGAATACTGCATTGATAAACTAATATCCAACATGGGAATGAAAATAAAGTTCACAAAGAAGAATCGGGAAATTTTCTCATGGTTCCAATCAACAATGCAACAAATACGTTGCTCATACAATCTATCAATTACCTTATTAAGCTTAATACATGCCATCAACTTGCTAATTATTGTGCTTGGAGATAACTCCCATATTGTAACAGTTCCATCATTGGTAATGTATGCTTTACATGCAGTTATCATCTGGTTTGTGATCTGAAACAATAATATTTAAAAATTCATTGATAAAATCTAATTTTGAATCATTCTTTAAGATACAAAAAAGAAGGGCCATCACCTAAAATGCCTGTCCGTTCACCTTCAAACACAAAGATCTGCTTTCTTCTGGTGTGGAAAACTCCCTTCTTTGAGCACAATTTCTAAAATGCAGCCTTCTACAGCATGGACATGAGCAAGGCTCTTCAACAAATCAGACCAGTATCTCACTGAATCACAAAGACCAAAACTAGAAGTAAATTCAGGAAATGTAAATCAGCTTTAAATCCTGCCCAGAAAGCCAACACCAATGAATATAAGGATTAAGGAAGGGAGATTTAAGTACCAGAAAAAAAACATTTTTTTGACGTTTTTTAGAATCTCCAATACTGATTTTCATCTGAGAGAATGAGACACCATAATGTTAATAAATGTTCAACAGCAGGACAATTGTTCATCAGTATTTATTATGTACTCTTTAATCGGCCATCCATAATGCTCCTCGCCACTTTTGCACAGAATAAATGAGCAAATTCATGAGATTTCAGTGTTATGTATTAGGGAGGACTGTAACATCACATCTTGTGGAGGAATGGCATTTGTCTCACAACTTCCAAATTGATAACTACACATGTGCATATTTCAGAAGTTGTTGTCTAAGCAGGAGTTATTGCAGCATTATTAATGCAGTGAAATTCATAAAAATAACCTACTCCAGCTAAGAAGATGTATTTTCATCAAATAACTTTTTTTTTTAAAGAATATTAATACAAAATACTGTTGTCCTTTCTAAACTTCTAGTCTAATCAAAGGAAGTGAAAGATGATATTTGGAGTCTGAGGTAATCGGATAATTGACAACAGAACCAGAAGGAATATGAGGAGAATTTATTTCATACTATTAGCTGTTGTGATCTGGAATGCATTCAGAGTGTAAGCAATAGTAACTAAAGAAGTTGTCTCGACCTGAAACGTCACCCATTCCTTCTCTCCGGAGATGCTGCCTGTCCTGCTGAGTTACTCCAGCTATTTGAATCTAAGCAATAGTAATCCTCTAGTACACAACTAAGAGAGCCAATAGATGACAAATCAATGTCTACACCCTCAGGTTGATGTAAAAGAGTACAAGGTACTATTTTAAACAAGAATAGGAGAGTTATCCTTGGTGTATCAGCCAAAATTATAAATCAATCAACTGCACAAAAATAGATTATCTGATCCTTATGATATCGTTCTGCGTGCGAGTTTGTGTTGTGCAATACAATGCTGCATATCTTAAATAACCAAAGTAACTACACTTCTTTGGCTGTAAAGTGTTTCAGAATATTCTGAAACTCGAAGGTGTTATATAAATGTGAGTCTTTTTTTCTCTTTCAGAAAGGAATTGGGTCTGGTCTTGAAAAGGAAATAATCAGAACCTTTTAGATAAAGTATAGTAGAATGGATCCAATCAGAAAGAGTTGTTGCAGACACAATGGGCAAAATAAACTCCCCCTGTGCTATAGCTTTCTGTGATCCCACGTACTATGTCAACTGGTTTCTTGTTAAATCCGTCCCTTTACTTTGATTGTAGCCATTCATCTTGTTCCGAGCAGAGGAATGACTTAACATTTCAAGTGCAAATGCATTCCTGTTTTAAAACCGCAACTGCTGTGTTTTGCTGGACTTTTCCAGTGTTGGATTGAAATCCATATCATGTGCAGAACTGAGACTAAATTATTCATAATTAAGAAAATTCCTGTGGGTAGTATAGTAGAGAACTGCAGTGTTTACTTACAGATAATGTAATATTCTCACCTTGGTAAAAAGAGAAGTCATTTTTTCAGATGTATTGTAATACACAGAAATCGTATGTATCATTCTAATGGCATTCAGAAGTCCAGGAAGGGCATCTAGCATTTCAATCTGGTGAAAGGAGAAAACAGCAAATAATATCTGAATTAATTATCAGTTTTTCACTTGTGATCTTAAATGTTGCTTTCAGAACACCATTATCATAGTTTAAAAAAAAAGAAACACCTACAGGGTCACTGTTGTAAAGAGGTTCGCAAAATCGCTCCAGCGTGTAAAGATATTTCACGTTATCTTTAGCTTCATTAAATACATTTGTAATCCGTTTATCCAATTCCTTCCATATCTGCAACAAGAAATTAAAATGTTTTCCACAACACCTCATCCACATGTTGTTTGAAAAGCACAATTCAAGTCAAGGAACAAACCAGACATGTTGTATGCAACAAAAGTTAAATATATATCTATGACCAACACCATGTGTATACATTTTTTAAACGCCACGACAAAGAAGGATCTGATTAATATTGGGAAATTCCCCAGTGCCAACTGTTTCTGCTTAGCCACTAATACTCTGGAGAATTGAGGCAGCCGGGGTTGATCAGGCCCCGACTTGCGTCCCAGCAGCAACCGCCCACGGATCAGCCATCCTAATAACTACTCTGCAGGGGTTAGGAGACTCTAGTGCATGGAGGGACTAGGCTCTGTGGGGTGATTCCCGGCCGGGCTCCTCCTGCGTCTCACCAGGTTCAAGGCCTGTGCGCTGCACCTCTTTCTCCTTCTCCGAGCATTTCATTCTCGCCTGATGGATGTTTTGGCCACGATGGTTCATTAGGCCTTTCCGTAGCTTTGTTGGATGTCTTTCTCACGAAAGACGCAGACTGGGGTGCTAACCCAGCCTTTCCCGGGTGCCGTCTTTCCGTGCCGTCAACTGTCTCTCCAGTAGTCTCTGCGAGAAAAAGTGTTTTCTCGTCTCCGTTCTAAATGGCTTACCCCTTATTCTTAAACTGTGGCCCCTGGTTCTGGACTCCCCCAACATCAGGAACATGTTTCCTGCCTCCAGCATGTCCAAACCCTTAATGATCTTATATGTTTCAATAAGATCCCCTCTCATCCTTCTAAACTCCACAGTGTACATGCCCAGCCACTCCATTCTCTCAGCGTATGACAGTCCCGCCATCCTTGCACTCCCTCAATAGCAAGAATGTCCTTCCTCAAATTAGGGGACCAAAACTGCACACAATACTCCAAGTGTGGTCTCACTAGGTCCCTATACAACTGCAGAAGGACTTCTTTGCTCATAATGTGCTGTACTGTTTATTAGTTAACATTTCCAAATCTTCCAATTTTCCGTCCTAACATTGGCACATGAACAGAAATGGAGGAGGAACAGCAAAAGCAATCCCCATCTTGTATTGAAGTAAAAATGAAAATCAGTGGTATCCTTCTTATAGATCAATTCTATAAATCAATGGTGCCTTTCCTAGAAATGCTTGGCAACAAACTTCGTACCAGCCTCTAAGTGCAAACCATTATTTCAAGGTTATAATGAAAATTTAATCATTAATTGAGGAGTGCATGGAGGAAACTCATCAAGGAATTCATATAAGTTTAATTAATGTTAGATAGTTGTTAAGGAAAGCTTTTAAAAATAACCATATTTCTTCAGACCTTCAAGAGCTTTGATTTAGCAGCTGTGATGAAGCCAAGTACGATTTTAACATCTGCTCGCTGGATCTCCTGAGTCAAGCAATTGTATCTGGCCAGGCATTGCTTCCAGTGTTCCAACTCTGCCCGTGGTCCAACATCATCTGCCTCCTTCCGCACCTGCTCACTTTCAGTCAGCACCTAAAAGATTCAAGTATAAAGGAATCTTGGTACTTTCACACTGGTCACAGAGGAGAGCATTTCAATATTCACCACAGATTGCCTCACAGCAGACGTGGTTGACTAGGTAGACACAAGGAATTGCAGGTGCTGGTTTACAAAAAAAGACAAAGTGCTGGAGTAACTCAGCGAATCAGGCAACATCTCTGCAGAGCATTGGATGGGTAATGTTTCAGATCTATCCGCGACCCTATAGGTGACCTTTCTTCAGACTGATTGTAGTAGGGAGTGTAGAAATATGGAAGCGAGGTGGGGTGTGACAAAATCTGGCAAATGAGAGGTGGATGCAGGTGAGGAGGGGTTTTGATTGGCGGATAGTTTATACTTGGGTAGCTTACCACCCAATGATTCGAATGAGCATTTCCCTGAACACCTTCGCTCAGTTTGCCTGGGCCCACCTGATCTCCAGGTTGCTAAACACTTTAATTCTCCTTCCCTTTACCACATTGACCTTTCTGTCCTAGGTCTCCTCCATTGTCAGAGTGAGGCTAAACGCACATTGGAGGAACAGCATCTCATACTTCACTTGGGCAGCTTACAACCCAGTGGCATGAATAATGATTTCTCTAACTTCAAGTAACCCCAGCATTCCCCCTCTCTCCTTCCCTCCCCAAACCAAGTCGCACCAGCTTCTCGTTTTCACCAAACAAAACTGTTTCCTTGATCATCGTTACTTTTTCGCATGTCTTTCATTCATTGTTCTTTATCTCTCTACATCAAGTCCATATCTCTCATTTTCCCTTTCCCCTAACTATTCAGAAGAAGGGTCTCGATCCAAAACGTCACCCATTCCTTGTATCCAGATGCCGCCTGTCCCACTGAGTCACTCCAGCTTTTTGTGTCTATCTTGAATTTGATGGGCAAATGGATATGTAGGGAATGGAGGGATTATATGCAGGCAGATAAAAGTTTGCTTTGCGTTATGTTTGGCATCTCCCCAAACCACACTAATACCCAAACAAATTGCCCTATTATTTTGAGCAACTGCGTTTTAGATACAGTATATTTTGTAACACATAAAGGAGCAGATGCTAAAAGAGGAATTTAATTCCCTCTGGCTACAAAAATCCTGGAGTATGCCATTCATTTTTGATCTCAGGCTGCCATAATGCTATAGTTGACCTGCATGAGAGAGACTCGGCCTGATATGGATAATGCTTTGTAATCGCTAAAGAAATACCAATCAGGGTCCTATTATTTAAATGCAATTTTTGTTGCCTAGTTTGTTGGTATTTGCAATGAACAGCCAGAGGAAAGTGCAGTGTGGAAAAGAAAAAAAAACTGCAGATGCTAGATATCTGAAATTAAAAAAGAAAATACTGGAAATACTTAACAGATCAGGGATTATATTTGGGGACAGAAGCATAATTAAAACTTTAGGTTTCAAGTTAATGACCTTTCATCAGAACATGGAAAAGCTGCATCTCCTACAGTTGAATGGAAAGTTACAGAAGGGGAGTGGGAGTTGGTGGCGATGGAATAGTTAAACATGGAGTTATGGAGGCAACAATCCCTTTGCCATCCTCACAAATGAAGAATGGTTAAGATATTTCTGTTGGCGGTATCTGGTTGAAGGTGGTGGTAATTATAGAGGACCATCTATTGATTGTGAAGACTATGGGGGGAAAGCTCGGACGAGATAGACCCTTTTCTTGTACAGGGCAGGAGGATAGAGGATGAAAGCAGAGGTGGCATGTGTGCTGCACAAACTTCTTGTCCAAAGTAAAATTCCCCCAAAAGTATCAACATATTTTAAGAGACAAAATATGGAGTCATTTGATGATTTAGTACATTATTGTGATCTCCAGGTGATTCCAATTTAAAATATCTGAAATTCAGCTGATGCCAAATAATTGTAAATTTTCACCCCTGCCTGTGTAAAATAAGCTTAAATCTCCCCTAAATGCTTAATTTCACATCCATGACCTGTTCAATTTGCTTGATCCAAATTTTCAAACTTTTCTCAGCTTGCTTCAATGTTTCAGGTGATGCCAGACCAAAATCTGATGGCCATTTCAAATTTCTCAGCTCTTCTGAAACACATTGTTCCAATCGAACCTAAAATATAGAAAAGCAAACCTCTTTCAGTCACCTGTGAATTTAGCAGTAATTCAGTTTTTAAAAAAGCCAAATAGAAGTAATGCAGCATATTCAAGTGAGAAAATAATATTGACTATGTTGGCAAGAATGAGTATAATTGTAGTAATCAACTAAGAGAGAAGGTCTATGATTAATGGTAACACAGGGATGAATTCATTCAGCATAAATCTCAACCACATTTTGCAAAAGCTCATTGCCCAGTGTTCCCTTTCAAATGTGTATCCACTTTTCTCTTGATACAGGCAACGATTGTACCTTAACCACCTCCTCTAGCAAAACCACTCCATGAAAAATTAAACTTCTGTGTTAATAAATTAGTGCTGAACTTGCACTCTCCTCCCTTCACAGACCCCTCCCTCTAACCTGACACAGGTTTCTTCCTGACCTTGACTTTAAACATACAGCGTGGAAACAGACCGTTTGGCCCACCCAGACCACGCTGACCAACGATCACCCCGTATACTTGGGTACCCGGACATGGCGTCGAAGGACGAGAAGCTCTTCATTTCCTGATATCTACTTACAATTGAAATTGCCCATGCATACTTGTCAGAATAACAAATCGGATTGCGGTATTATTTGCTCCTCTAATATTGCAGCAGTGAAAAGGAATTAAAGTAAACTCACCTCCTTGGCGAGATTGTCATGTGCTGCAGAGAGGGCACTGACAAACCCATCCAGAGAATTGAGAAATCCCTGTCTCACCGCAATAAACTCAGGCTTGCTCAGCAGTCCCCATCCTTGGTTCATATTCTTCAGCATAGGTATAAAAGCATCACATAACAGATGTTCAACACACTTCAACAGCCCAAGGCCTTCAGCATCCAAAACATTAAAACTTATTTCCTAAAACAAAGGAAGTAAAAAACATGATTTTTTGCTATTGCACATAATTTTTTGCCTCTTGCATACAAACATACAAATTAAGAATAGAAATCCGCTGCTTTCCCCTGCAACGCTATTCCACTCTACAATAAGATAATTCCTCATTTGATCATTATCTTCAACTTTGCATTGCCACCTACCCCCAATCACCTCTTACACTTTGAATCAAGAATCTATCTATCCTTGCCTTAAAAATATTTAAAGGCTCTGTGTCTAATATTGTTTGAGGATGATTCACAACACTCTCCTATTAAGAAAAAAGAAAAATCACCTAATCTCTGTCTTAAATGGTTGACTGCTTGTTATTTTTAAAAGGACATACATGAAGGGATTTCTTTAGCCAGAGGGTGGTGAATCTATGGAATTCATTGCCACCGAGGCCAAGCCAGTGGGTTTATTTGAAATGGAGATTGACAGGTTCTTGATTAGTAAGGGCATCAAAGGTTATGGGGAGAAGGCAGGAAAATGGAATTGAGAGGGAAAATTAGATCAGCCATGATCAAAAGGCAGAGTAGCTCGATGGGCCAAAATGGTCTAATTCTGCTCCTGTGTCTTATGTCTTAAACAGTGATACCTGTTGTATAATGTCCCACAACAGGAAACATCATCTCCATGTCCACTTTGTTAAGCCCCTTCAAGATCTTAACTGTAAGTAATTTTTTTTTAGTTTAAGTACCGATATGGCATGAAAAGAGAATAACACAGAGAAAACACTTAGCAGCCCAGCTGGCATCTGTCATGGCAATGAGATCTTTGACTTGAAACATACTCAGTAATTCCAGCACTTTTTTGCCTCAGTTTGAGACATTGGGTGAGAATAGAAGTGTTTGCCTATTTGCTACCACTGCAAATGTAAGATATAAATACCTTTACAAAGGAGATGAAGATACACTAAGAGAATGGTTCTGAAAGTCAGTATGTGCTGTAAAGCTGCAAAAATGGGACAAGTAAAGTGAAATACAAATGAAAAATGGAGAGAAAGTATAAGAGATTAAATAAAGTGCAAAAATCCATCAAGGTACAATTAAGAGAGAGACAAAATTACAATGACGTCAGGTGATCAGGTTGTATTCTAAAATTATCAAAATAGATAAACCTGATACAGAGGCATCGCAGATAACTGGATCCTTGTGTTTTACTTGTTATTAGTTGGGAATACCAAAGTTTAAATTATTTTCTATAAGTCTTAATAGTAGGTGGACCCACAGGGAAATTCATTGGTGCTGCTCTGACCCCACTGGCATGGTAGAGAAAAGAATGTATGCTTGAACTGCTCTCCCAGTGAAAGAACAACAGGAGCACAAGCAAGGCTGAGCATTTTCTGCTCTATCAGCATTTTCAAACCACATTTTAATATATTTATTAGATCATTTAAAATAAGTGGTGTTCAAGTGTGGAGAACTTAACCTTATGATAAATTAATGTGTTTGTTACAAATTATATTGATGGCAATTTCACTTTCAAAAACCAAATTTGATTCCAAAAGCAATATTACAGACAAATTTACAAGTTAAAAGAAAATATTGCCTTTGATATTTATCTATCTTGTTTTAAATTACTTAGCCACATTTTCAGTGTTAATAAACTCAAAATAATATCACCAGGTATTGTACCCAGTATAGTCTGACCTTTAATACTGACCTTCATTATCTTTTAACAGAAAATTGGACTCTGAGGAAGTACTACTTTAAATGTTCCGGAAATGTATTTTCAGTAATTTTAATGAAAACACAGCCCATTTGTGTAGGTATGTTACAAAACTTACCTTTAGCGGCGCTGCACTTCTGCCGCTCCCCGTGTGCGCGACTTTAGCGCCTTTCAGAGGGGGGCGGGCTTAAAGTGCCGATTTTCACCAGACCAGGATAATCGATGAATGTCGGGCGATTTAATTGCGGAAGAAAAATCGCTCCGACATTTCATCCATTAAGGTATTTTTAAATTACTCTAAGTTATTTGTTAACTAGAGTAATTTAAAAATCACCTTCAAAAGCCGTGACCGCAGACCACCGGAAGCATTTTGCGTAGGGGAGAAAAAAAGGTAAATACTTTATTTTTTTATTAAAAGTTGGTTTTTTGGGAGGCATAAATACTATTTTAATGTTGCGAAATGGGGTCCCCAAAAAATGTATGAACCCCCAGTATTTTCCCCCCCGACTTCACCGCTAACCGCAACGTTCCAATCCACCGCATTCCGCTAAAACCCACTCGCTAGTTGATTTAAATGGCCATTTATTTACAGGCATTAAACACTAAATTCCTTCCATTTGGCCCAGAAATTCATGAAAATGAGATTTAAAAATTATGTTATATTGTGGATTATTGTGTGAATGTTATTTGGACACTTAGGCAATTAAAAAAAAGTTTATCTTTTCTTAAGAAATTGATAGATGTTTAGATCTACTCATTGAATTTTGTAATTAGCTACAATTAGATAACTAACTAAGTATATACTTTAATTTCAGGTAATCCAAGTAAGATTGTTTAATATTTGTTTCAGAATGCTTCAATCTATAATGACTGAAAATTTCATTGAGTTCTCTTAATTTTTAATAAAGTTATGGGCTTTTAATTTTTCCAGATCACAGCTTTTGAGTTAAGTCAATTGAAAGGCAATGGGAAGCAAGATACTCATTTCCGAGCATGAAAATGGCCATAACTTTCTTAATACTGAAGATATGAAAGTAAATTAGGTGTCAAATTAAACTTCTTGTTATGCTTTATCTGATGGGATAAATTGCAGACTTGATTTTTAAAATCTCAAAATTTTGTAACATTGCTAATTTGTGTCCATACATCAGCATCAAACAAAATTCTGAATAATTAGAGTAATTGTAAGGAGTACAAGAATAAGGAGTAAGCCAGACAAGAATAAGGAGTAAGCCAGTAAGCCAATAAGGAGTAAGTTAGAACGGAGACGAGGAAACACTTTTTCTCACAGAGAGTGGTGATTCTGTGGAAGTCCCTGCCTCAGAGGGCGGGTTCTCTGGATGCTTTCAAGAGAGAGCTAGATAGGGCTCTTAAAAATAGCGGAGTCAGGGGATATGGGGAGAAGGCAGGAACGGGGTACTGATTGGGGATGATCAGCCATGACCACATTGAATGGCGGTGTTGGCTCGAAGGGCCAAATGGCCTACTCCTGCACCTATTGTCTATTGTATCTGTCTAAACTTTACTTTTAGACTTTAAAGATACAACGTGGAAACAGGCCCTGTGGCCCACCGAGACCACGCTGACCACTAACCTATGAATACTTGGGACAATATTTTTCACAACTTCCCCAAGCCAATTTCCCTACAAATCTATTTGGATTGTGGGTGGAAACTGGAGCACCCAGAGAAAACCCACGAGGTCATGGGGAGAACGCCCAGACAGCACCCGTTGTCAGGCTTGAACCTGGGTCTCTGGTGCTTTAAAGCTGCAATACTACCGCTGCGCCACCATGCCGCCTTTTAAAGTGAAGATCATTTTAATTTAGTCATGATGCAACCGACTAGGAATGGCAGCCTTTGATCATCTGTAACAGGAGGAAGCTCCAAAAAGAGCTGAGCTCAGTAAGTATGGGATGGAACTCTTCAGTGACTGAAATCACACCTGGTTTAAGGGAGAAGATTGAAGCTTGCACTTGTCACTTGGCTCGGTCCAAGAATATTGCAGCAGCGATTCCCTTAGCCAGTTGCTAGCCCCACCCAGCTTCAGCAATGAATCATCATCACATTAGAAGGGCTGCTCACTGGCAAATGGGCAAAGTTCAGAAAATACCGCAATCCATACACTCAAGCAGCTAGACCTTGGCAACAATGGACTTACAGGTGGATGGTAACATTGGCACCGCCTCCAACAAGAGGAAATCTAAGCATCTCCCCATGCCCTTTAATGATAGGATCATCACCCACATCATTGATATCCTGGGGTCATGATTGATCAAGAATTCATCTGAATTTACAAAACCCATGTAGTTAGTAAAACAAATTAGGAGTTAAATATATTTGGAACAAGTGCATTGTCCCTTAACCCTCCCAGACTTTTCTACTGCTTGGTTGACACAAACTAGAGATGCCCACTGGGTTGGGTGAATGTAACAAGCCGAATAAATTATCTTTATCAACATTCCCTTTATCAGCATTCCACTTATTTGCCTAAGCATCCACCATCTCCATAATGGGCACACCAGCACGCACTGTGCTAATTGCTCAACACTTATTATCTAAAAGGCAAAAGGCAGCATTTAGATAGGTACAGTATAATCCCACAGATTCATCCAAATCACTGAATATCCTAATATATCATGTTGCTGAATCAAACATGTGGTAATAATTGCATGCTTGGAAATATTTTAAACAACTTGCCCTGTGTATGTTTTCATATGTGATGGCTCTGCTGGCATTCCCTCGAAGGAAAACAATACCAATTCCAGTCAAACCAGCATGTTTCCCATCGGTAAGAAACAGCTTCTTCATTTTGAAACATGTAAATCCTGCATTGGGTCCACTTGGTTCAAGAGCAACTACATAATGATATAAAATAATATTGTAAACTCAGTATGTCACAAATCTTCATTAAAATTAGTTTGCTATTCATAATGGTGTCTAATCCCGCATGATTATTTCACCGTAACATAGTTATTTTTGTTAAAATTTGCAGATTTAATGCATTTGCAGACTGTTACCAGGAAGTCAATAACTTGAATTAAAGGTTGACTCATCATACAGAAGAAAATCTTTAGGCTACTTTTTGATATTCCTGCATTTTTTTAAATTACTATTCCAACAAAACAGAAAAAACTAGAAATACTCGGGAGATAATTTGTCAAAGGAAATACAGAGTTAATACTTCACGGCAATGTTTTTCATCATAACTGAGACAAAATGGAAATGAAACATAGAAACATAGAAACTAGGTGCAGGAATAGGCCATTTGGGCCTTCGAGCCTGCACCGCCATTCAATATGATCATAGCTGATCATCCAACTCAGTATCCTGTACATGCCTTCTCTCCATACCCCCTGATGTGGCCCTTTAGCCACAAAGGCCACATCTAACTCCCTCTTAAATATAGTCAATGAACTGGCCTCAACTACCTTCTGTGGCAGAGAATTCCACTATAAGATTCACCACTCTCTGTGTGAAAAATGATTTTCTAATCTCGGTCCTAAAAGACTTCCCCCTTATCCTTAAACTGTAACCCCTTATTCTGGAGTTCCCCAACATCAGGAACAATCTTCCTGCATCTAGCCTGTCCAACCCCTTAAGAATTTTGTAAGTGTCTATAAGATCCCCCCTCAATCTTCTAAATTCCAGCGAGTACAAGCCGAGTCTATCCAGTCTTTCTTCATATGGAAGTCCTGCCATCCCAGGAATCAGTCTGGTAAACCTTCTCTGTACTTCCTGTATGGCAAAAATGTATTTCCTCAGATTAGGAGACCAAAACTGTACGCAATACTCCAGGTGTGGCCTCCCCAAGACCCTGTACAACTGCAGTTGAACCTCCCTGCTCTTTTACTCAAATCCTTTTGCTATGAATGCCAACATACCATTCGCTTTTTTCACAGCCTGCTGCACCTGCATGCCTACTTTCAATGACTGGTGTACCATGACACCCAGGTCTCGTTGCATCTCCCCTTTTCCTAATCGGCCACCATTCAGATCATCGTCTACCCTCCCGTTTTTGCCACCAAAGTGGATAACCTCACATGTATCCACATTATACTGCATCTGCCATGCATTTGCCCACTCACCCAACCTATCCAAGTCACCTTGCAGCTTCCTAGCATGCTCCTCAAAGCTAACACTGCCCCCCAGCTTCGTGTCATCCGCAAACTTGGAGATGTTGCATTCAATTCGCTCATCCAGATTATTAATATATACTGTAAATAGCTGGGGTCCCAGCACTGAGCCTTGCGGTACCCCACTAGTCACTGCCTGCCACACCGAAAATGACCAGTTTACTCCTACTCTTTGCTTCCTATCTGCCAGCCAGTTCTTTATCCACATCAATACTGAACCCCCAATACCATGTGCTTTAAGTTTGTATGCTAATCTCTTATGTGGGACCTTGTCGAAAGCCTTCTGAAAGTCCAGATGTAACACATCCACAGGTTCTCCCTTATCCACTCTAACAGTTACATCCTCGAAAAATTCTATGAGATAATTCAGGCATGATTTACCACTTTCCAAATGTGCTGCTATCCTATCTTTAATAACATTTTCTAACAGATGCATTTATTTTGTGGAAGTACATTAAGTTAATTGAAATAACTACATTTCTGCATGATTTGAAAGTAATGTTTCGGTCCAGATGCACCTTTGCCACCCTCCTTCAACGAGTAACATATTTTTTATCATTCAATTTCACTTGGTTTTCACTCTATCAAAGTTATTACCCATTGTTCTCTCCACTTCTCGTCTTCTTTGCAAATATTTATTTCAATTCCAGTCACACCTTCTTTTGAAAGGTTCAATTGAAGCATTGACTCTAATCTCCCCAGAGATATTGCTCAATGTACGATTTCTAGCATTTCTTGTTTATATTTCCTATTTCCTGTTCAAGCAGTATAGTATTTTACTTCTCTCCAACTCTTTCAACTTTATCCCTGCAACATGAAACATTCATCTGTTCCTTATCAATTTTTGAACTTAAAATGCCATTAGTAGTCATGTAAAGAGAATGTAGAATAATTCTTCCTATGTAAGAAAGAACTGCAGATGCTGGTTTAAATCGAAGGTGGACACAAACTGCCGGAGTAACTCAACGGGACAGGCAGCATCTCTGGAGAGAAGGAATGGGTGACGTTTCGGGTTGAGACCCTTCTTCAGATTAATTCTTCCTATTTTTGCTGATACAAATTTGGATAATACCGATTAGAAAAATGGTGGTTCATGAATCAAAACTGATTGAATACTTGAAGTACAGAGGAAATATCATAAAAGAAATAAAAGGTCATGATGGTTTATCAGAATAGATTAGCAGATAACCTGAAAGGGAATCTGAAAGTCTTTCATAAACATACAAGTAGTGAAAGGATAGTGAAAGAATACACTTGATAAATAAAAGAGCAGAACTTCTTACATGGTAGGGAACATCATTATTGTGGCAAATGAGTAATTTGCATCCATCTTCACTGAAGTAATAGATACTGACAATTATTTGGGAACAAGGTGGTAAAAGGGAAAATATTAAACCAGTGGCATTTAGAAGATTGGCAGATCTTAAACAAGAAAAGTCACTCATTATGGAAGGAGTGATTGAAATTGCTCACAATCTTTTAATGTTTCTTTGAAATGGGAAAGATGCCAGAGAACTGGAAGAATGCAAATGTTAAACCCATGTTTAGAATAAGAAAGAGCGATAAACCTGGTGAGCACAAAACAGTTACACAACAATGGTAGTGTGGATACTTTGAAAAGATAATTGAGGACAAAAATTAATTGGCACTATGAAAAAAGTATTAATAAATAAAAGCCAACATGGATTTCTTAAGTAGAAGGGTCTTGACCCGAAACATCACCCATTCCTTCTCCCCAGAAATGCTGCCTGTCCTGCTGAGTTATTCCAGCATTTCGTGCCTACGGATTTCTTAAAGCCTCTTGATGTATACATGACGATGAATTCTTCAAAGTAATTGAGGATTCTGATGATGGTGCTGTGATTAATGTTACAAATACGGACTTTCAAAAACCATGTTATAAACTACCACATCAGAGATTTATTAGACCAATTAAAGCATATGTGATTAAAAGAGAAATGTTTGTGTGATTGGCACAGGTACCGACTGAAAGTAGTATTATGTGGCTATTTGTGAGACAAAGAGAAGTATGCTGTAATATTTACACAGGTCAACTTTGAAACCATTATTTTTGAGCTGGACAGTATTACCAAGGACAAAACTTCCAAGTTTTCATGTGGCATGAAACTTGGAAATGTGGTAAGCAATAGGGAGAGGAGAGTAATGTTTCAGTCTCATACAAGAAACAAAATCTAGAATAAATACCTACTATGCAGTATACCTCCATGTGTATAGTCTGCAAGAAAGACTAAGTTTCCAGTTGTCTGTTTAATCCTCTTTCTCACTCCCATTCTGACCTCTTGATCATTGGCCTCCAATACTTTTCCAACAAAGGTCATCAGAAGTTTGACCACTTCACATTAAATTGAACAATTTCAGATCATCAGTCATTCATAGAGTTAGTATCATATATAATACACAGGCAAAGGCCCTTCAGCCCACCATGACCCATGCTGGTCATTCAGTACATATCAAATGTGATTGGAAAATGTAGATTGATGTTGCATGTTAACCAATCACACACCAGCCAGCATGTGTAACTCCACCCCGCTGTAATACTTATACTAACACTATTTCCCAGCACGGACAGTGGGAGCAGCCAGGATGTACTAACAACTAATCATCCTTCATGCTGTTAAGTTTCAGTGCTGATTAAAGATGTATTTGAATCACGTACTGAGTCTGGAGGTCATTTACATGGTGTCAGAAGTGGGGTGGTGTGGGCGCTTAATAGCAGTGTTCAGTTCTTTCGAGTTGACGCACAAGCGGATTTCATTTTTTCCCTTCTTGACTGTGGCAATCATGGTTGAGACCCAGTCGGTGGGGTCGCTGACTGCTTCAATTATGCCTGTGGAGGCCATGTCCTTCAGCGCAGAGTCAACCCTGTCAGTCATGGCAAATGACAATCGGTGTGGAGGTCGGATGACGGGTGTCACTTCGGGGTCAATAATAACCTTGTAAGTCATGGGCAACTTGCCCAGGTTATTGTCGAAAAGATCAGGGAATTCACTCAGCGGGTCCAGGAAAATTTGCAGCTTGTGTAACGTTTTGTCAATGGAGATCAGCCCCAGTTCCTGACAGGCCCGGTTGCCCAGCAGAGTAACTGAATTAAAGTTCAAGGCATAGAAGGTCAAATTCCTCATGTTTTTTTTCAGCACACATTTCAAGTTGGTTTTGCCCAGAGGCACCAGCACCTCCCCTCCAAAAGCATGTAGAGTGGATTTGTCCTTGATCAGTGGCTCGTTAGTTCTTATCTTGAACAGTCAGTAGTTCACCAGCCACATGTTCAAGCTTTTGGCAGACTGATGGAACTTCCAGCTCGTCACGAGCAGTCCCGAGTATCCACAGAGTAATGGACTCAATGAACGCGCTGTCAGAAGCGCCAAACACTTGCTGGAGCAAGCACAGATTTCAAAGTCAGATGTTTATCTCGATCTCCTGAATCTCAGAAACTTTGCCAGGGACAGAACCCTGGGATCACCGGCACAGCGACTGATGTCGAGATTGACGAGGCCTCCGGTACCCATCGCGCAACAGCAACTGGTCCCTCAGGTGCTGAAGCCCGCCACTATCCAGAAATGTCTCCAAGAGAAGCACGACATCCAGAAATGGTCACATGACAGTTCCAGCAGACCACTCAAGCCTTTACTTCCGGGTCAGGTCGTCCGCCTACGAATTTCAACTGGACATTCCCGTCTGGGCACTGTGGTCAACCAGACTGACGAGCCACGGTCTCACCTGGTAGACTGTGAGGGAGCGGTGTACCAGAGAAGCTGACAACACCTGCTTGCTGTGAGGGAGCCTCAACCACCGCCTGCTGGTTCCTGTGCTCCATCGCTCCAGTTCCAGCCACCTTTTGCAATGTCTCCCACCCGACCCTGCATGCCTTGCACCCCCCCACGTCCCACACCTCCACTAACCACGGGGCCTCTCCCACTGCATGTTTCCCCTTTCGGTCACCACAAGCCTCCACCGCGTCATTCTCGCCTCGAGGCTCTCCGTCTCATCTTTCAGGTGGGGGGGGGGGGGGGTGGGGGGAGGGTTTGGTCCACATGCACTCGGGCCGTGTTAGTAGACCACCAGATAGATATGGTGAGTATGTTTAACTCCATGGCACGGGTGCTCTTCCACACTTAATCTTTAGGGGGAAGGATGTAGATTGATGTTGCATGTTAACCAATCACACACCAGCCAGCATCTCTAACTCCACCCCACTGTAATACTTATACTAACACTATTTCCCAGCACGGACAGTGGGAGCAGCCAGGATGTATTAACAACTAATCATCCTTCATGCTGTTAAGTTTCAGTGCTGTCTAAAGATGTATTTGAATCACGTACTGAGTCTGGAGGTCATTTAAAGAAAATGAATCACTTTTTCGAGCACTTGGCCCACAGCTTGTCATAGCTTGGCAATTCCAGTGTTGGTCTAGATACAACATAATATTCTGATTGTCACTGCCTCCACCACCCTTTCAATCTGTTTTTCTATGTTACAGAAGGCAAATTCTGAATCTGACTGTCCAGGCCACATGACTTGCTTCTTCATAATACCAGCATTAAAATGCATTAATAATAAGGAACTAAGAACAGGGAATAATGTTTGATCTTGTAAAATTATGATTAATTATTATCCACATCTTTGTCATTTATTTATTTCAGTAATTTGTATCTAACAGATATAATTATAATTATATGTATGACTGCAGGGGAACAGAGTTTCGTTCAGACCGAAAGGTCTGAATGACAAATAAAGAATCTAATCTAATCTAACATTAAAACATAGAAAATAGGTGCAGGAGTAGGCTATTCAGCCCTTTGAGTCAGCACCATCATTCAATTTGTTCATGGCTGATCATCCAAAATCAGAACCCCGTTCTTGCTTTCTCCCCATATCCCCTGATGCCATTAGCCCTAAGAGCTCTATCCAACTCTCTCTTGAATACATCAGTTTTGTGAGTTTGTGCAAGTGTTTGCACATGTAAATAAAGTACAACCTGGTTCTGGATGATCGACTTCTTGGCAAAAGAATAGGAGGCTTTGCCTGCCACCAACAATGAAAAAATTATCAATCTGTTCCAGCTGAAAAAGATGAACATTTATTTTGTAATCAGTATTATTATTTTTGAACTAAATGAAGTTCCCTGTTTTCTCTTCTCTCTAACCGTTCACACCATGCATCATCAATATCTGAGAATCAAACAATCTTATCTTGGCAATATGAAGGCAAAAATCAGTTGCATCTAATCTCTGTAAATACACATTAACGTGCATTTAGTAACAATCCCTATCTCAACTTCCCCATCCCCTACTAAAAGTATATTATTAAAATTTGTACACACAAATATTAGCAACTGTTTGTTCTTGTACTTCAGTCGGGCGGCACAGTTGCGCAGCGGTAGAGTTGCTGCCTGACAGCACCAGACCAGAGTTTAATCCTGACTGTACAGTAGGTTCTGTCTGTATGGTGTTTGTACGTTCTCAAAGTAACTGCATGGGTTTTCTCCAGATGCTCCTGTTTCCTCGCACACTCCAAAGATGTACAGGCTTGTAGGTTACTTAGCTTTGATAAAAATTGTTAATTGTTGCATGCGTGTAGGATGGTGCTCGAAGATTGGGAGATCACTTGTGGATTCATGCCCACCAGTGACAATGGCCAGACAAATCTAAACTAATTTTAGTCAAAATAAGGGAATAGAAGAGAATACACAGAGTGTCGGAATAGCTCAGTGGGTCAAGCTGAATCTCAGAACATGGATAGGTGATGAGGAAAGGGTAGAGAGGAGGTTTACCGAAATCATTAATGGGTATTAGCTGCAGGATGAGGTTGGATAGATTTGGATTGTTTTCTCTAGAATGCCGGATGTCGCAGAGAGACATATCGCTATCACTAAGAGTATATCGCTATCACTAAGAACGACGCTAAACTGCATTTCGTTGTACCTATACTTATATTTGTGCAATGACATTAAACTTGAATTGAATTGAATTGAGACCTGATAGAAGCATATAAAATTCTGAGAGGCATCGATAATGTAGACAAATAGAATATTTTTCCCAAGATAGAAAAAATCAATCACTAGAGGGCGTAGCTTTAATGCATGTTAAATAGTTATGAGAACTAAATCTATTTAAATAATATTATGTACAGTACTTACTTGAGATCCTTCCAGCATAGTATCTTCAATGTCAGACTTCTCCAAAGGGACACAGGTTGCCACCATATCAAAAATATATTCATGTCTGGGGTCTAACTGCAGCCGCTTAGCTTCATGTTCCTCTCTTAGTTTGTGCTGCAATAGAACAAAACAATATGGATTTGTGATATTCTCCCTACAACGTGGCAGAACGTCCTATCTCATATAACGAATCTGATTAAAGCAAATATAGCAGCTCAAGAAGTGCAATAGTTTCTCCCTCGTGCAGCACTTGTGCCAACAAGGCACTGTGGAGAAGGATGTTGGTTTAAATTATAGAACTTCGACATTAGGCAAACGCAAGCAGCATGGAATTGCCTGCATGCTCTACTCCTAAACCAAATGTTTCTTCATCATCCTCAAAGAATAATTTCAAAGCTCGTGTTATGTATTTAACCTACAGCAATAACCAGATTGCTCATGTAAACAACACAGCTACAAGACCAATTTAAACAGAATCAATATTTTTGATTAGTTTCTAAAATGCTAATCACCAAACACAAGTTTTGCTTTGACCTTTGCCTGTCTACATCGGTCTATCACCAGTAGCACCGGTAATTCGTATATCACTGTACCTTAATTGGTACATGACAATAAAAAACCTTTGAAACCATTGAAACCTTTGTTTCCCCAGGAATGTGAGTACTAATAGCTGTCATGCAGCATTTTGTGTTGAGAGTTTTTACTGACTGTAGCTGGACACTGCTGTGCTGGAAATGGATGTTACTGCCTTTGTTACCATGGAGAGATTTCTGGGTTTGTGAGAGCTGTTCAGCCAAACCAAGAAAGGGGTTGACAGAACCATCCATCACATCCTATAGAAGGTGATGAGTTAGACTGTTGGATTAAGGCAGTCTATCAGCAATAGAGCTGGTACTACCAGTCCATAGCATGACCCACACTCTATGTGACTTGATCAGCCATGATCACATTGAATGGCGGTGCAGGCTCGAAGGGCATAATGGCCTACTCCTGCACCTATTTTTCTATGTTTCTATGTGTTGTTCAGGGTACTGCCCTGAGCCCCACATCTCAGCGTTAAGTGGCCGTACCCTTACCCAATGCCCCAGCCTATCTAACACCAAGTCTCCACATTGAATCGCTTGCGATGATTCATGGCTGGGGTGGCACCAATAGATTCCCAGCACAACTGCACACACAGCCAAGAGGGCAGGAGTTCATGTCAAGTCCAGGCACAGCTGTTTACAATGTTAGAATGGATGTCTTTTATTAAGAGTACATGTAGGTAGATGTGAGCATGCACCTGTGAACATTAAAACTGGTGGACCATAGATGAAACAGCACTGTAGTGCTAAGTATGGTAGGTCTTGCCAAATGTAAACTTTCTTACTTTCAAGATCCTCAATTCAATCCAATGCAAGACACTTGTCCTCGATGACCACAATAGAAACAGGTTTGAAAATAAAAAATATATAGAGATGCTAGAAATCTTAAAAGGTACAGGTTATTCAGTTATAAACGCAACAGATTCATTCAGCAGGTTGCATCCAGCCCAGATAACCAATAATCAACAAAGAGGAAAATCATAATCAGTTCCTTGAAACCTCAGAGATTCACCCTGTAAACGTGGTGTTTTTTCTTCCAGTTGTGTCCTGCTAACTGTTGAATCCTACTAATTGCGGGTTCTCTGGTTGCATTTATTCTCCATCATTCTGATTCATCATTGCTTTTAAACTTTAACTAAGTTTCTAGCAGAAACTCTTATTTTTGTTATTTTGATCATACATTTACTTTTTATTATGAGCCATATTTCTTCTGCAGATTGAGTAATTTCTGGTTTGCTCTCTCAAAGACTGAGCAACTTTCCCTCCCTAAATGTAGGTATGTTACAAAACTTACCTTCAGCAGCGTTGCAGTTCTGTCACTGGCCGTGTGCGCGACTTTGGCGTCTTTGAGGCGGGGGGGGGGGGGGGGGGGGGGGGTTAAAACGCGTTTTTTCAATGCAATCCGGAATTATATTTTCTCGGAATGAGAGCTTTTTCTGAAGATTCGTTCCGACTGCCGGTATGTGAATTTTTTTTTTTTTTTAATCACCCGACAATTTCAGCACTGGAGTAAATTAAAACTTAGCTTCTAATGCCATGAACGCCGACAACAGGGACAGATTTTACGTAGGGGACAGGTAAAGGAAAGCTGTTTATTTTTACATATAAACTTGTTTGTTAAGATGACCTTAATCAAATTTTCATGTTGCGAAATGGTGATTTATTTTCCATACGAACCGGCAGTATTTTTCCTGCCGATATGAGGTTTAAATTCACCGCATCCGCAACGTTCCAATCCATCACGTTCCATAAAATCCCACTCGCAAGATGATTTAAGTGGCCATTAATTTACGGGCATTAAACACTAAATTCCTTCAATTTGGCCTATAAATTCATGACAATGAGATTTAAAAATCATGTTATATTGTGAATTCTTGTGTGAATGTTATTTGGACACTTAAGGGCCTGTCCTACCAGCATGCAACTCTATGCGATGAGTGCGACCTAACGTGGTCACTTGAGCCGTCCGGCGTCGCGGGGCTGGTCCCACTTCAATCGCCGGAGCCGTGTGGAATTGTGCGGAGTTTGTCCCGACATCGCGCGGGGCTCTGAAAAACTATGTTAAAAAATTCCGCGCGGCAACGGCTTGTCGGCTCGCAGTCGCCTCGACGCATGACACACTGCCTCGACATCGTGCTTCCGTGAACCTATCTGTAGGTGCCCCCGTGACCCTCTATGTGTGTGGCTCCGTGGCCCTCTGTGTGTGTGCCTCTGTGCCCCTCTCTGTCCTGGCGAACTTACCTTAAGACTTCGCTCCAAGTTCGCCTCACTTTGCGCCGCGTTGCGCCACTCACCCGACCTCCGCGCGGCCCTCGCTGCCGGTTCGGTTGCGCTTGCCGCATGCAGGCGCATGCTAGTGGGAACGGCCCTGTATAGGGGATTACCCGACCTCCGCGCGGCCCCTGCTTCTAGTTTGATCGCGTTCATCGCATGGCGTCGGATGCTGGTAGGACAGGCCCTTTAGGCTTTTTTTTAAATGTTAATATTTTCTTAACCATATAACAATTACAGCACGGAAACAGGCCATCTCGGCCCTTCAAGTCCGTGCCGAACAACTTTTTTCCCTTAGTCCCACCTGCCTGCACTCATACCATAACCCTCCATACCCTTCTCATCCATATGCCTATCCAATTTATTTTTAAATGATACCAACGAACCTGCCGCCACCACTTCCACTGGAAGCTCATTCCACACCGCTACCACTCTCTGAGTAAAGAAGTTCCCCCTCATGTTACCCCTAAACTTCTGTCCCTTAATTCTAAAGTCATGTCCTCTTGTTTGAATCTTCCCTATTCTCAAAGGGAAAAGCTTGTCCACATCAACTCTGTCTATCCCTCTCATATTTTAAAGACCTCTATCAAGTCCCCCCTTAACCTTCTGCATTCCAGAGAATAAAGACCTAACTTATTCAACCTATCTGTGTAACTTAGCTGTTGAAACCCAGGCAACATTCTAGTAAATCTCCTCTGTACCCTCTCTATTTTGTTGACATCCTTCCTATAATTGGGCAACCAAAATTTTACACCATACTCCAGATTTGGTCTCACCAATGCCTTGTACAATTTTAACATTACATCCCAGCTTCTATACTCAATGCTCTGATTTATAAAGGCTAGCATACCAAAAGCTTTCTTTACCACCCTATCTATATGAGATTCCACCTTCAAGGAACTATGCACGATTATTCCCAGATCCCTCTGTTCAACTGTATTCTTCAATTCCCTACCATTTACCATGTACGTCCTATTTTGATTTGTCCTGCCAAGGTGTAGCACCTCACATTTATCAGCATTAAACTCCATCTGCCATCTTTCAGCCCATTTTTCCAACTGGCCTAAATCACTCTGTAGACTTTGGAAATCCTCTTCATTATCCACAACACCGCCTATCTTGGTATCATCTGCATACTTACTAATCCAATTTACCACCCCTTCATCCAGATCATTGATGTACATGACAAACAACAAAGGACCCAACACAGATCCCTGAGGCACCCCACTAGTCACCTGGCTCCAACCCGACAAACAGCCATCCACCATTACCCTCTGGCTTCTCCCATTCAGCCACTGTTGAATCCGTCTTGCTATTCCTGCATTTATACCCAACAGTTGAACCTTCTTAACCAACCTTCCATGAGGAACCTTGTCAAAGGCCTTACTAAAGTCCATATAGACAACATCCACTGGTTTACCCTCGTCAATTTCCCTAGTAACCTCTTCAAAAAATTCAAGAAGATTAGTCAAACATGACCTTCCAGGCATAAATCCATGTTAACTGTTCCTAATTAGACCCTGTTTATCCAGATGCTTATATATATTATCTCTAAGTATCTTTTCCATTAATTTGCCCACCACTGAAGTCAAACTAACCGGTCCATAATTGCTAGGTTTACTCTTAGAACCCTTTTTAAACAATGGAACAACATGCGCAGTATGCCAATCCTCGGGGACTATTCCCGTTTCTAATGACATTTGAAATATTTCTGTCATAGCCCCGGCTATTTCTACACTAACTTCCATCAATGTCCTAGGGAATATCCTGTCAGGACCTGGAGACTTATCCACTTTTATATTTTTCAAAAGTGTCAGTACTTCTTTTACTTTGAAATTCACACTATCCATAGCTACTCTACTAGTTTCCCTTACCTCACATAATTCAATATCCTTCTCCTTGGTGAATACCGAAGAAAATAAATTGTTCAATATCTCCCCCATCTCTTTTGGCTCTGCAGATAGCTGTCCACTCGGTCTCTCCAATGGACCAATTTTATCCCTTGTTATCCTTTTGCTATTAATATAGCTGTAGAAACCCTTTGGATTTACTTTCACCTTACTTGCCAAAGCAACCTCATATCTTCTTTTAGCTTTTCTAATTTCTTTCTTAAGATGCTTTTTACATTCCTTATACTCCTCAAGCACCTCATTTACTTCATGCTGCCTATAATTATTGTAGATCTCCCTCTTTTTCTGAACAAGATGTCCAATTTCCCTTGAAAACCAGGGCTCTTTCCAATTTTTACTGGTTCCTTTCAACCGAACAGGAACATAAAGATTCTGTACTCTTAAAATTTTCCCTTTAAATGTCCTCCATTTCTCTTCTACATCTTTCCCATAAAACAAAATGTCCCAGTTCACTCCTTTTAAATTATCTCGCATCTCATTAAAGTTAGCCTTTCTCCAATCAAAAATCTCAACCCTAGGCCCAGTTCTGTCCTTCTCCATAATTATATTGAAACTAATGGTATTGTGATCACTGGACCCGAAGTGCTCCCCAACGCATACCTCCGCCACCTGTCCCGTCTCATTTCCTAACAGGAGGTCCAGCACTGCCCCTCCTCTAGTAGGCACCTCTATGTATTGCTGCAAAAAACTATCCTGCACACATTTTACAAACTCCAAATCATCCAGCCCATTTACAGAATGTGTTTCCCAGTCTATGTGTGGAAAGTTGAAATCTCCCACAAATGGATAGATGTTTAGATCTAGTAATTCAATTTTGTAATTAGCTACAATTGGGTAACTAACTAATTATATGCTTTAATTTCAGGTCATCCAAGTAAGATTGTTTCATATTTGTTTCAGAATGCTTCAATCTATAATAACTGAAAATGTATGTCAGTTCTCTTAATTTTTAAGAAAGTTATGAGCTTTTGACTGTCCTCGACCACAACTTTTGTGTTAAGTCAATGGAAAGGCAATAGGGAACAAGATGCTAATTTCCACGTATGAAAATGGCCATAACATTTTTAATACTGAAGATATGAAAGTGAATTAGGTGTCAAATTAAACTTTTTTTTATGCTTTATCTGATGGGATAAATTGCAGACTTGTTATTTTAAATCTCAAAATTTTGTAACGTTGCTACTAAATGTTTCCTTCAGTAAGTAGTCCTCTACATTGTTCAATCCTTTGGTCTTCCATTCTTTTAATCATCATTCAGCCCCTAATTTAATTGTTTTATTTTGAAGACCATGACTTCTTCAGGTTTTATATGCTCATTCTATCCCAAGTTGTTTATCCGCTTCTAATATTATATTAATACCCTTGCCCTTCATAGTCTGAAAGTTTTAAACATAATTCTGTTCTAGCACATTCTTTACTGTTGACTTTGTTTTCTGTCTTAACTGACCATTGTTTCTCAACCCCACGCCACGTTAATATGTTGCATTTACTTTAATAATCTTTACAAACCAGTTCTTTATGGCAATGATATTATACACTGGGGCATTTCAGAAACACTTTAAAATAACCATATGTTTGAAATATTTAACTATTTATTTAGGCTACATCTTACAATGATGTGTAGCAGAATCGAAACAAAATCACTGACAATAAATATGCTGTCAATTTATCAATACAATTAATGTAACCTACTTGATTTTAGACCAATTTAGCGGTGCAATGGCATTCCTTTACCTCTTTGTATTGGGCACGTTTCTAAATTTAATGACCTGTATTCAGCAGAAAAGCAAACCAATTTGATACATAGAAACATAGAAACATAGAAAATAGGTGCAGGAGTAGGCCATTCGGCCCTTCGAGCCTGCACCGCCATTCAATGTGATCATGGCTGATCATCCAACTCAGTATCCCGTACCTGCCTTCTCTCCATACCCCCTGATCCCTTTAGCCACAAGTGCCACATCTAACGCCCTCTTAAATATAGCCAATGAACTGGCCTCAACTACCTTCTGTGGCAGAGAATTCCAGAGACTCACCACTCTCTGTGTAAAGAATGTTTTCCTCATTTCGGTCCTAAAGGAATTCCCCCTTATCCTTAGACTGTGACCCCTTGTTCTGGACTCCCCCAACATCGGGAACAATCTTCCAGCATCTAGCTTGTCCAACCCCTTAAGAATTTTGTAGGTTTCTATAAGATCCCCCCTCAATCTTCTAAATTCCATCGAGTACAAACCGAGTCTATCCAATCTTTCCTCATATGAAAGTCCTGACATCCCAGGAATCAGTCTGGTAACATTTTGTTTCAGTTTGTATCTTTTGTCAGTTTGTATTCAGTTCAGTATCATTTTGTATCAGTCTGGTAACAGTCTGATACATTTTATACTCTGTTTCTAACCTATATTGGTAGCATAGTCTTAAACGCATCACAGCTGCATTAAGGCTGGCGATCATGAGCCACTATGTTTCAATTGACCTTTTATTTTTGATCTATTATTTGCATTTTGCGTTTGGTGTATTAAAAACAGGCATTTTAACGCAGAAATCTTAAGCTTTGTTTGTAATATACTGTAGTTAAAATTATCCAAAAGCAAGTCACTTGGGAACGCTGAGGAGACATTCAATCTGACAAACCATTGTCGGATTCAAAAAGTAGACATCATTGGAGAAAGAGAAACGTCCCTGGACAATAAACATTTTTCAGCAATCTTGGAAATTAAGTAGCAAAATAACCATTATATACCATATGACAAAAGTCAGGGAGCAGCCAACCTGTCAGCATGTTACAGCCTGTAGATATCAATATATTTTCTAATTAACAACTATAACTTTAAAAACTTTATTATTTTCAGTGGCTAAAATCAGGAACTGAAAATACCATGCCTATCTATAACCACCACACATTTTCCTCCACAGAGATTGATATGTTAATAATCATTCTGAAACATTAAAGTACAGTACATATTTTATGTGTAGTCATGATGGATTCCAGTTTTCTTTTACAAGATTTCTTGTGTACTTCCCGTTGCTTGGTCTCCTTCCTTTGTATTTATTCCTTGCTTTCTTAATTTTAACCTGATTTCATATTTTAAACTGTACTTCCTCGTATGTTTTTATTTCCTCTGAACTTTTTCCCAGTTTTCCAAGTTCTCGGTTCGTCTCAACAATTTCCCCTACTGCTACCTGACCTCCCGTCTGTTCCTATTTTCCATTCATTGCCGATTATTTTGAAAACCATGGCTTCTTCAGATTTTATATGCTTATTCTATCACCAGTGATCTATCTGTTTCAAACACTGCCTGAACTCATTCCTCTTTCTATTTTCCCATCATTGTCAATTTCGTCAGCTTTACCTGCTTCTCCTTTGTCTCCATCAGGCAGGCAGGAAATGGAAGATGCACTGTTTCAGGGTAGTACAATGCAGGACAGCTGGAGCACAACACAGAGCTGAGGTCATTAGAGAACGAGTTCACTGCTGGGAACACCACAAGCCGTTCCTATTTACTCATCCTCATTTCAAAATAATAATTAATCTTTTTTAATGCATATTATCGTTGGGCTTACTGTTACATTTTACCTCAAATGATTTATATTAGCTTGGAAAATTGTTCCCAGAAACCTTGCGTATTTATGTCTTCCACACTTGGTTGAGTCTTCCCTTCATTAAATTTTTGTGGTGGTTCACATTACAAAGTAATCCAATACAATAAAAGCCAGTCCGGTGATGCATAGTAATGCAGTCATCTGAGAAGCTGCCATTGAGTTTGGACAGCAACCACCAAAGGTTTGTGGTGAGTGCACTTTAAATTCTCATTAAACAGAATTATTTGGATTATCATGTATAGTTACAAGAGTAAGCCTTTTATAGAAAAAACCATAAGCCTTTTAAGAAAAAACAGTTATATCAAAATTGGCTTTTATTTAATTGAAAACAAAATGAATAACTCTTTATGACTGCATAATTAGCAGCAGAAAAACACATAATTTATTTATAGATCTCAGAGATAAGGAAAGCTAGGTTCCTCCCATACCACGAATTACAATTCTGGAAGATGTTGCTTAGTGTTTAGAGTACATTATTCTATATTAATAAATTGTATTGATTTGACCAGCCAAAGTTAATCTTAAGATAGATGTGCATGCTTTGTGCTGTTGCAAAGTAGAGGCCTATCTTTGGTCTGTCTGCCTTTGTCTTCGTGCAAATTATAACGTACAATTTAACAATGAAATGAGTGACACAGAATTCTCTCAAAATTTTAAAATACCCCACATGCCTGGGAACTTTTTAATAACAACTTCACACCAGATAGCTACAAACAATGGATTGCTTCAGTCCATTTTAACCCATTTATCTAGGTTTACATTTGTCTCTGTCAGACCAATTTTAAGCAAGAAAAATTGAAGACAACAGTAAGAACAGGGTTCATGGACAGTTGGGGCATGACGTGGGATAGGATATAAACAGCAGAATCTGGATACAACGGTTTGAGAGATTAGAAAGGAGATTGATAGAAGAGCATTCAAGTTTAGTTCAGTTTATTATTATCACATGTAGCGAGGTACAGTGAAAAGTTTTTGTATTCGTGCTATCCAGTAAAAGAAAAGACTGTACATCAATATACAGTAATTAAGCTGTTCACAGTGCACAGATAAAGGGTACAACATTTAGTGCAAAGATACAACATTGAAGTCTGATAAAGTAAATTTAAAGATAGTTTACAGGTCTCCTACAGGAGGTCAAGACTGCACTTTAGTTAATGAGAGGAGCGTTTAGCTGTCTGATAACAGCTGTGAAGAAACTGTTCCTGAATGTGGAGGTATGCATTTTCAAACTTCTATACTTCTTGCCTGATGGAAGAGGGGAGAAGAGGAAATGGCCAGGGTGAGACTGGTCATTCATTACGCTGACTACCTTGCTGAAACAGCATGAAGTGTAAGTGGAGTCAATAGAAGGGAAGCTGGTTTGATGGTCTAGGCTACATCCACAACTCTCTCCATTTACATGTGGTCTTGGATGGAGTTCCCAAACTAGGCTGTGATGCATACCGATAAGATGCTTTCTATGGCGCATCTGTAGAGGTTGGTGAGGGATGCTTGGGACATGCCAAAGTTTTTCAGCCTTCTATGGAAGTAGAGGCATTGGTGTACTTTCTTGACCATAGCTTCGATGTGGCTGTTGATATTTATTCCTAGGAATCTGAAGCTTTCAACCATCTCTACTTCAACACAATCAATGCAGTAATGTATCAATATGAGCACTGTTTCACAATCTCCTTTGTCATGCTGACATTGAGGATGAGGTTGTTTTCTTGGCACCAAGTTACGAGGTTCTCAATCTCCTGTCTGCAGTCCGTCTCGTCATTATTCAAAATCTGGCCCACTATGGTGGTGTCATCTGTGAACTTGTAGTTTGAATGTGTAGGAAGGAATGTGGCCTATTCCTTTTTTCCAGAGATACTGTCTGACCCGCTGAGTTACTCCAGCTTTTTGTGTCTATCTTGTAGATAGAGTTGGATTGGTATTTGGCTGCACAGTTGCGAGCGTATAAGGAGTTTAGTAGCAGGCTGAGAACACATCCTTGTAGGGCACGATATTATTGTAGAGGATAATTTGTCACCTATCCTCACTGATTATGGTCTGTGGATCTGGAAGTTAAGGATTCAGTTGTAGAAGGGAGTGCTGACTCCAAGTTCCACTAGTTTAGAGATGAGCTTGGTTGGGATGATGATATTGAAAGCAGAGCTATAGTCGATGAATTGGAGTCTGTCATAGGTGTCCTTCTGATCCAGGATGAGTGTAGAGCCAAGGAGAGAGCATCGGCTCTGGACCTATAGTGGCGGTAGACAAACTCTGGTGGATCAAGGTTGCTTGGTAGGCTAGAGTTAATGTACACCATATCCGGTCTCTCGGAGCACTTCATGATGGTAAATCTTGCTTTTCTTTGGGATCGAGATGATAATGGTCTTCTCGGAGCAGGTGCGTATCTCAGAACGGAGTAGGGACAGATTAAACATGGCCATGAACACTTCCTAAGGACACAGTCAGGTACTCTATCTGGGCCTGTTGCTTTTTGTGGGTTCACCCTCGGAAGGCCGATCTTACCTCTGCAATAGTGACCGTGGGAACAGGCACACTCGAGTCTGTTAGGATGGATTTCATCGACCTATTGGCTTTCTACTCGACCTATTGGCGAGCATAGAATGCATTAAGTTTATTCGGGAGGGATAAATCAACAAAGTTTATGAAATAATTCAAACCATTGTGTTCATCTCAGCCAAAAATACTCTTCAGACGAGTCCCACACCTCAGCTTAAGGTTAGTACTCCTATAGACTTTGTAACATCAAATGTCCAGCTGGGTACAATTTGGAAATGTGAGGTTTCTATCTGCACCACTTAATTAGGCAGAGAATTCAAAATGTCACCATATTTTGGGAAAAAATATTTTTCTTCATCTCCCATCATTTTTGCCTCTACCACTTCTCAAAGCTTATTCCAAATGTGGATTATTCTGCCTATGAAAATGTTTCTCCTGATCAATGCCTTAAATTATCTTTTGATTGCTGTTAACGCAACACTTTGTTCCATTTGATTTGAAGTATCTCACCTGCTGGTATTTTTACATTATTTAAATTTTCATGTCCTTACGATGTCCCTGTGCACCTTGCAGCCACCGAAGTACCTTGTACTATAGATGTTCTTGTGATACAGTGGTCGTTACCAAATATTAATTTACAAATCTGGACAATCCACAGATTTAAGTTCAATTCCCATGACGGCGCCAGTAGAGTTTAAGAGTTATTTTTTTAAACCATGAGTGAGGATCAACACAATACTGGATTGCTGAAAAAGTACATTTGGATCACATATGACCTTCATGGAAGACCATCTCTCATCTTTATCCAATTTGGACTATATGTGACCCCAGACCATCAGATCCCAGACCCATGAGAGTTGGATAGAACTCTAGGGGCTAGAGGAGTCAAGGGATATGGGGAGAAGGCAGGCACAGGTTATTGATAGTGGACAATCAGCCATGATCACAATGAATGACGGTGCTGGCTCGAAGGGCCGAATGGCTTCCTCCTGCACCTATTTTCTATGTTTCCAAGTTGGGTGACTCCAAAATACTCTTTGAAGCACCTAAGAAATAACTGTCCACTGACTATACAAGTAATGCAGAATCCCTAAAAATGCAAAAATAAAAATAAAAGCTTTTAGAAAAATCTATTTCACAACGGCATGAATCGGACTTGGACAGTCAAAGGCAGACAGCCAAAGTAAGGTCAACCCAGGTTCTGAAGTAATATTTTTTGCCTTTATTAAATGCTTTAGTTGTCTTATTTACAATAGATAATGTAAACATTAACACACATGATCAGAATGTAGAATGTTGGAGACAACAAAGAATAGTTTAACATTCTAGAGTTATCATACTGCTGCTGTGATAATTCTATTAATTTTACCCATTCGAGAAACACTGGAGGAATCGCAGTTTCAGTTGGGCTGATTAATTCTGTCGAGTCTGCAATTAGTTGAACTTGACAAGAAAACTTATTGGACAGGGACTCACTGACATAAAGACATTATACTTCAGGAAGACCAAAGTACTCCCCCGAGCAGAGAATAGAGCTTCTTTTGTTGAATCAAATAAAACGGCCTGTTAATGGAGGTAAGAATAGCATGTTGATTATTTGGACTACTTCACCTAAATTAATTTATTTAAATGTATCAATACAATCATAACTATTCCATACATATTTTGAAATCAAACATTTTAGTAATTTTATTGATCCTCATTTCACCAATTTTCAAATGAATATTTCCTCAGTAAAATGGTACTTCAACGACTGTAAAAAGCAAACATATATCATAAGGACACGATGCAATATATGCAAGTCTTTACTTTTTTTGAAAGCCATTTTTCTCTACCTCCTATCTTTTGTTTCTTGCTGTCAGCAATACATTGATTTCATCCTTCTCTCTGTTCGACATCTGAGCTTCCAAAAACTCTAGGGGGGGGAAACTCCAAAGATTGGCAAGTAAATACATTTCACATCATTATGGGCCCCTTATCCTGAAATTATGCCCCTGGTTTTCAATTCTCTATTCATGGGAAAATACTCCATCAACATCTGCTCTTTCATTTCCTTTCAGAATGTTTCAAAGAAATAACTTCTCATTCTGGTGGCCTATAATGAATTCCTGTTTAACAAATTCCTACAGCTGACTGGATAATTAGCTACTGCTCTGTCCCCAACCCTGCCACCACCAACTCCAAAACCTCTCCGAGGCCTGAGAAACATTAAAGCACTGATGCTATGGCATGTACCACCTGTCAAACAGCCAACAATGGCCTATTGTGTGCCCCATATTTCCTTGATTATCGTTGCTTTTTGCATATCTTCCATTCATTTCTCCTAAGTTCCATCTTTATCTCATGTTCCCCTTTCTCCTGGCTCTCAGTCTGAAGAATGGTCTTAACCCGAAACGTCACCTATTCCTTTTCCGCAGAGATGCTGCCTGACCCGCTGATTTACATCAGCCTTTTGTGTCTGTCTTTGGTTTAAACCAGCATCTGCAGTATCTCCCTACACTTTGGAAATCAGAATGATATAACATTTTAAGTTTGGTCTCACCTTTCTAATTATTTTCTGTATCTGCACGTCAACCTTCTACACTTTACATTGAAAGATACCCCGATTCTCGGAATAGCAGTTTCTCACCAGTTAATAGTATTCCGTTTCTCTTCCACTACAGGTCCACCACCAATTTTCCGGCAACTGGTGGTCTGGAACCTCTTTTAACCTGGACAAAATTACGAGAGCGCACTTGAAATCCCCCCAGAAGTCCCTGAAATGGGGCATCTAGGCCGGTTGAGGCGGCCAATCTCGACCTCATCGGGACTTCCGTCCCGAATGATGTATCAAACTTTCCCCCCGGCCGGAGCCGGCAGATCCATTCCCATGGCCAACTTCTGTCCTCGGCGGCCAAGGCAGACAGTCCGGTACCATTCCATTCCTCTTGGAGGCCGTGATCATTGTTGGTCCGACAAAATGGATAATCCAGAATGGCTCTGGAACCAAGGATGCTGGAATATCGGTGGTGGACCTGTATCAAAATGAACAACCTCACAATTCTACACCATACTCTACTTCATAGAAATTAATGAACACAATACCCTGCAGCATTAACACGCTCAGAAATACAGTATGTAGAAAGTTGGTTAATGCCATATTAACAAAGTTTTTGTCCTATGATCAGTTTTGGGTATTGTAGGTTAATTGGCTTTGGTAAAATTGTAAATTGTCCCTAGAGTGTAGGATAGTGCAAATGTACAGGGTGATTGCTGGGCAGCGTGTACTTGGTGGGTTGATGGGTCCTTTTCTATGCAGCATCTCTCAACTAAACTAAAATCAAATATATGCACAGGTAAGAGACTCATGGTTCTCAAAAGTGCAAGCCTTTTCATTCTACATTTAGAACCTTGGATACCTCGGTGATAATTTCCTGTCACAAACACCCCTGGTGCCTACAAGAGACAATGTTTGAAAGTGCACTTCTTCTGAGAAGTGTGTAGGCTTCACTGTTCTCCTGCAAGGACTATCCTATTCCACTCATGGCATTGCAGTCCATGCAACTTCCTTGCCAAAGCTGGTTGTATTGTGGCATGATTCTTTGAGGGCTACTTTCTGTCATCTAAGCTACTAGACATTTCCAACATTTCCGTCAACTTCAACATCATTTCACCAAATCTTCCCCCTTTCCTTAGAGACTACTCTCTCCCCAAGTCCTTGATTCACTTATCCCTTCCAACTGAACTTGCCCCTTCTCCAGGCAATTCCCCTGCAACTGTAGGAGATGCAACAGCTGTTCCTGCACTTCCTCTCCCACATTCATTCAGGGACCCTAGCAGCCCTTCCAAGTGAGACAGAGGTTCACATGCTCCTCTTCCAAACTCGTCCATTGTGTCTGAAGAAGGGTCTCGACCCGAACGTCACCCATTCCCTCCCTCCAGAGATGCTGCCCATCCTGCTGAGCTACTCCAGCATTTTGGGTCTATCTTCATTGCATCCAATGCTCCCTGTTACATTGGCATAGACTGGGTGCCATGTTGCCGTGTTCCTCTACCGAGTACACTAGCCTTCAAACCTGTGTCCCTTGGTTCTTGGTTTCCGGTTTATTCCAGTTACTTGGCTAGGATCTGTTTTTTTTCTGAGTGATGATGAACTTTGGCTTCACAAAGAAAAGACTTGCACACAGCGCAGCTGTAAGAGTGTGTTCATCATGGTGGTGTCATTGGGGGGCTATGGGGGGGAGGGGTGAGAAGGTTGTGAAAGGAACGGGCGCGCGCCCAACATTTCATGGCGTGCGGGAGATGGGGGAGCATGTGTCTTCCCCATGTGGTTCAGACAATACGCGCAGAGGGCGAGCTCATGACCCTCGAACATTCTATCTTCAAGTCATGTGATAAGAGCAGAATTAGGCCATTCGGCCCATCAAGTCTACTCTGACATTCAATCATGGCTGATCAATCTTTCTCTCCCTCCTAACCCTATTCTCCTGCCTTCTCCCCATAACCTCTGACACCCGTACTAGTCAAGAATCTATCTCTCTCCTTAAAAATATCCACTAACTCGGCCTGCACAGATTCACCACCCGCTGACTGAAGACATTTCTCCTCATCTCCTTCCTAAAGGAACGTCCTTTAATTATGAGGCTATATGACCTCTGGTCTGGTCCTAGATGGTCCCAGGAGGGAGGTGCACTGGGTTCCATCTCCCCACGTGCTCTGGCAGAGCGCGCGCGCCCGCCCACGTGGTTGATAGAGGTGGGGGGGAAGCACAGATTCAACGCACGGCTGGGGCAGCGCGCGGACAGTCCAGTGAGCGCGCGACGGCGAGCACGAGTCTCTCTCCTCCTCACGTGGTTTGGCAGAGCGCGCCGCCGCCGCCGCAGCAGCAGCCGCAAGCCTGGAGCTGGTGAAGCGAGTGCGAGTGCGCGCGCGGGCGGCCAGCTCCCTCCAGCGGCCCGGCCGGCGCCAGCAGCTCCAGCAACAGCAGCGTCGGTGCGGGCCCCGGACACGCAGCTGTACATCAGCCGAGCCGAGCGACGACCAGCAAGGCGGCGGTGTCAGGTAGGAGCGGGGCATCCTGGGGTCCCGGCCCCTCGCCTCTCTGTCTCCGCCCGGGGAACTACAGATGTTGGTTTACACTGAAGACAGACACAAACAAGCTGGAGTAACTCACCGGGACCGGCAGCATCCGTGGAGAGAAGGAATGGGTGACTTTTCGGCACTTTTCAGACAGTCTGAAGAAGGGTCTCGACCCGAAACGTCACCCATTCCTTCTCTCCAGAGATGCTGCTTGTCCCGTTGAGTTACTCCAGCATTTGGTGTTTTGTCTGCAGGATGGTGTCTACAGGTTGTACAGGCCCGCAAACTCATGCACTGTCTTCCCGTGGCCCAGTCACCGGCCAAGCCCGGTGCTAGATTTATTTTAGATTTATTGTATTGGTTGTAAGGTGGCCTCATTTACACGCTTATGAACTTTATCTGCAACACATCAAGGAGTAATGCCGCAAAGGTCGTCCAGTTCAACAGATTCAAAAAGTATATTACTTAGTACAATGGAACAAACTTGTGTTTGTTCTTTGAGAATAACTACAGTGGGTCAGGAGTCATCTGTGGAGAGGGCTCAGTGGATGATTCGGGTCGGGACCCTTCTTCCCTCCACACATGCTGCCTGACCTGTTGAGTTCTCCCAAGCACTTTATTTCAAAGTTTAAAATTCCAACATCTGAACTTTGTATTGTATTGGAAAAATTGATTGGGTTAATTCAATCAATGTTCGTTCCTGGAAAGAATACAATACAATACAATACCATTTATTGTCATTTGAACCTCATTGAGGTTCAAACGAAATTTGAAAGAAACACAGTGACCCAAGTTGCATTTCAATTCGAAATCTAATTTCTCCTTTAAATTCCGAGCAAATACAAAGAAGCCATGAACAGTGATAGTGAACATTAAATTATTCAAAGTACATTATGTAATAAAGGAATGAAACTATCACAATTGTGTGATGTCATTTGTCATTTTTTTTTGTTTATGACCCAGTCTGAACCTCCCTACTAATACCCTCCCATATATCATAATGATATGCCATAATGATATAAAACTTAATTTTCATATTTTAGAATGATTTTTAAGTACTGTCCAGAATGTGGCCATGATTTAGGAGCTACTTTCAACTTCTGCCCATCATGCGGTTTCAAGATTCCCAAAGGAGAAAAAGAGGAGGAAGTACAACCCGTTACTGTCCAGGCCACGACATCTCCAGGTTTGTTTAGATTAATTTGACCTCATTGTTGGGCCATCTGAGGATAGAAAAAGTGGTTACTTGAGATCAGTGAGATTCTGAGTTTCATTGTGTACTGTCCAAGGAGAAAATATCCACAAATATAAACAAGTGTGTATTTTTACTCGATTTTTTTTTTCCTATTTGTCTTGGGTATGAATGATATAATGTGGAATTGCCAACAATTGGTGTCTATACCAACCCTTTGTCTTACCATTTTTACATTGCTTCTGACACCCATTGCTATCCTTCTTTCACCCTAAAAGTCCAAATCACATTTTGCTCTGTGTCCATGAGTGACATGCACCTTCATATTAATTCCACCAACCCTTCCATTACAATCATTTTTCACACAGAGAGTGGTGAGTCTGTGGAATTCTCTGCCACAGAAGGTAGTTGAGGCCAGTTCATTGGCTATATTTAAGAGGGAGTTAGATGTGGCCCTTGTGGCTAACGGGATCAGGGGGAGAGAAGGCAGGTACAGGATACTGATTTGGATGATCAACCATGATCATATTGAATGGCGGTGCAGGTTCGAAGGGCCGAATGGCCTACTCCTGCACCTATTTTCTATGATTCTATGAATATTGTAAAATGTAACATCCTTTTCTTCTGTTGATGCTTCATCATCATGGTTCATCTCAGTTGTAATTTTATAATATTTGACCTTACAGTGCCCTCCATAATGTTTGGAACAAATACCCATCATTTATTTATTTGCCTCTGTACTCCACAATTTGAGATTTGTAATAGAAAAAAATCACATGTGGTTAAAGTGCACGTTGTCAGATTATAATAAAGGCTGTTTTTATACATTTTTGTTTCACCATGTATAAATTACAGCAGTGTTTATACATAGTTAGGGACACAGCAATGTCATGTAAATGAAAATAGTAATGTTTAGTATCTTGTTGCATATCCTTTGCATGCAATGACTGCCTGAAGTCTGTGATTCATGGACATCATCAGTTGCTGGGTGTCTTCTCTGGTGATGCTCTGCCAGGCCTGTATTGTAGCCATATTTAGCTTATGCCTGTTTTGGGGGCTAGTCCCCTTCAGTTTTCTCTTCAGCATATAAAAGGCATGCTCAATTGGGTTCAGATCGGGTGATTGACGACCACTCAAGAATTTACTTTTTTTTAGCTTTGAAAAACTCCTTTGTTGCTTTAGCAGTATGTTTGGGATCATTGTCTTGCTGTGGAATGAACCGTCGGCCAATGAGTTATGAGGCATTTGTTTGAACTTGAGCAGATAGGATGTGTCTATACACTTCAGAATTTTACTTCAGAGTTATGTGAGTGATTCCGTGAAGGCCTGCCAGGCCGCATGCATAGCATTACGTCAGCCGCATTGGCGCAAGCACCAGTCTGGCAGGACAGAGTTCCTGTCGGTGGTAAATTAAACTTAAAAGGTAAGTTTGTTTTTTTACTTACCAGGAGTCTTTAGGTAGGAGCCTCTTTTTACAGAGGTTTTTCCTGCCAATTTTGCAGCCCGACAAGTTGCCGGTTATGGACTGTGGGGATATTCCAGTCCGACCGCAAATGCGGATAAACCGGCAAAATTGATTGGGTTGCGAGATAAGGAGCCGCTAACAGTGTAGTTAGCGACTCCCCAGCCTGCAGGGATGCCGTAAAAACGGCAGGAAATTTAAGCAGAGTCGCTGACGGGGGTCAGCGGCACCCCAGCCTGCAGGGATGCCGTAAAAACGGCAAGAAATTTAAGCAGAGTCGCTGACGGGGGGTCAGCGGCTCCGCAGCCTGCGGGGATGCTGTGGGAACGGCAAGAAATTTAAGCAGAGTCACTGACAAGAGGGTCAGCGGCTCCCAGCCTGTGGGATGCCGTTGGAACGGCAAGGAAGCAACGGTGGAGCCACTGACAGTGGGGTCAGTGGCTCACAGACGTTGGTCCCCAGTCAAGTAATTACTGGGACTCATTCAGCCCCATTTGGACTCTGGTGAGTCGGGCTATAAAGGGTTTCGTCTTATAATAAAAAGTATGTATTTTATAGTGTTTTTTCTTTATGGCACAGTTATGCCAAAAAGCAAGAACTTGCTGTTTTAAACTGTGGTTCAGGAGACTGGTCTTTGCACAGTAAAACGATTTTTGACTTACACATTTTCAATGGATTGACTTATGCCTCAGGTTGTCACATTTAGCCATGAGGATGTTCACTGCAGTATGCATGGATAGCATCCAAAAAAGCAGTATATCTCTATTGAGGGGGTCAGAAATGTTTGTTAAATATTAATGATACATTTGATACGATACATATTACTGACATTTTCAGTTCATTTTCAGTGATATTGACAATAGTTCAGTTATAGAGAAATTACAGCTGTAACATAAGGGAACTATATTGTCGAATCCAACCCGGATATCAAGTTGTTAAAAAGATCTTGAAACAAGTACTCGCATCACAAGATTATGCAGTTGGTTATTGTAAATGTGTAAACATTACTTCACCAAGGGGTTCCAGCTACATCCTTAGTCATGACTCTAATATCAGCACAACAGCGGCAAAACATTGCAAACGCTGTGGCTGGACAGGATGGAATTGGCTGTTCATGCCATTACATTTTACATTCTGGTCTACATTAGCAGAGCAGACCAGGGCTGGCATGATTTTTAAGATCGTTTCGAATACCCCACGGTCTCATTTTTATGTTATCAAGGCCACCAGAATCCTTAGAAGTATGGATTCAGCACTGTGTATTAGTTAATAAACAATTACACAAGAGAAGGTCGGTTCAGACTATTTCAAGGTGGCTGCAACAGGTATTAACATTGACGATTGTATGTCTCAGTCCACCAGGTCAGCATCAACGTCAGTATATCATTTAGACAGTGTGTTTACATCTCATTATACTAGGGTAGCAGCTATGTTGGCGGCCAAAGGGAGGAATGTGTCCTTCGACCAAATTTTTGCGGCCATCGGATTGGCAAATGAGCTGATGTTTCAGAATTTTATCATCGGCCAATTGTCAATCCAGGGCTTTGCCAATGACATTTTAAGTACCTAAATTTTAGGGGTCCTGTTGTTTGTTTACATTGTTAAATAAACCCTATCATTACATTGACTCGAAAGAGAAATAAATAACATTATATTCAATCAAATGCAGTGGGATGCCGAGATTGTAATCTGCGGCATGAAATCACAAAGCTTTGAACTCTTCATGGCTCTCCTCATGGCTTGAACTCTAACATGACTCCGAAGTAAAATAGTAAGATTAAACAAGAACTTACCAGTTTGAAGTTTGATCTTGATTTTATGAGGAGTTATGTTGGTGATTACGTGCCCACCACGCCTAACTCTCTCTCATAAAAGATCATCTGGTAGTTCTCGAGTCACTGATCTTACTGTTCCCTTCGGTGTTGTTTATTTGTGATTTCATACTGCTGCTTTGAAGTTTGCTGCGCATGCAGCCTGGCGGGCCTTCTTCATGTAATCACCAACGTAACTCCTCATAAAATCAAGATCAAACTTCAAACTGGTAAGTTCTCGTTTAATCTTACTATTAATTGTGCTATTACCATCTGCAGTTGTATGATAAATGAAGATAAGTGATCAGTACCTTCAACAGCCATACATGCCCAGGCCATAACACCCCCACCACTGTTTCACAGATGGGGTGCTATGCTTTAGATCTTGGTCAGTTTCTTCTCTCCTCCATACTTTGCTCTTGCCATCACTCTGATATGTTAATCTTTGTCTCATCTCTCCTCAAGACCTTTTTTCCAGAACTTCTTGGCAAACTGTAACCTGGCCATCCGATTTTTGCGGCTAACCAGTTGGTTGCATCTTGCAGTGTAGCCTCTGTATTTCTGTTCATGAAGTCTTCTGCAGACAGTGGTCATTGACAAATCCACACCTTATTCTTACGAATGAAACATAACTAAACCAAGTGAATAGTTGGAATCAACTGTGGAAGTCTTCTTTGGCCTGCCAGCCCCTTTGCGATTAGTAAGCTCGCGTGCTCTCTTTCTTCTTAATCATGTTCCAAACAGTTGATTTGGGTAAGCTTGTGGTTTGGCTGATGTCTCTAACAGTTTTATTCTTGTTTCTCAGTCTCACAATGGGTTCTTTGTGTTTCATTGCCACAATGTTGGCCCTCGTGTTTATAAACAGCAATAAAAGTTTCCGAAGGTAAAAACACCTGAGCAATTACAAGCACCTGTGAAGCTATGTGTCCCAAACATTATGGTGCCTTGAAATGGGGGGATTATGCATAAACACAGCTGTAATTTCTACATGGTGAAACCAAAATGTATAAAAATGACCTTAATTAAAATCTGACAATGTGCTCTTTAACCACATGTGATTTTTTTTCTGTTACTAATCTTAAATTGTGGAGTACAGAAGCAAAAAAAAAATGATGGGTCTTTGTCCCAAACATTATGGAGGGCACTATATCAAATACAACCATCATGCAGTGAACACTTTAAGTGGGCTTAATAAGTGGATGTTTGATTCTGCCTTTTCAGTTAAGGATGGTTGGATAGTATCATAGAAGCCACTAAAAATTACCTAAAATAATTAACCATTCATTACTTAGAAAAACATTGAATTATGGAGAATTGTCCTGAGACGTGGTTACACAGCATCAAGTGTTGACATTTTATTTAGCACTCATGAAAACTATTTTGTGTTTAGAAATCTGCACACTCAACTAATTAAGTTCTTGGCTGCCAGGTTCTAAAGTAGCAATGTTACTGATCAGTTGCTTTAATGCAGAATGGCCCAGTCTTTAAAAGCTTGCTCTTCCATTGTAAATTCAGCTCAAACTCTGCCTAGTCTAAAAGCACCCGGTACAAAGCACACCCCAGTGAAAATAATCTCACCCAGGGAAGAAGTGGCTTCTCCAAAGAGAAGACGACAAGATGAACTGTATGAACAGAAATCTCCCACAAAGGCATCACAAGGTAAGTTCTCACTATGGACGATCAGATAAAATGGCAGCCTGATGCTGTTTAGACGTTTGAGTTTTAATAATTTATTAAGTTTCTATTTGCTTGAAGTGGTTTTGAAAAATACTCTTTGCCTAAAGAGTAAGCCAGGGCTCCAAGCAATTGCAATACAGAAATGTTGATATTTGAACCTATACAGGCCATCTCCTGGTAATGATTGGTTCAATTTTTCCATCAAGTAGATTTTGACCATGTCAAAATATGCACATAAATCACTCTAGTAACCTAGTTCTATAATATTGTAATAAATGGCATCAAAAATCTAGAGAAATAAAAATCTGCAACTGTTGGTTTACAAAAAAAAAGACTGTTGGAGAACATGGATAGGTGCCATTTTGGGTTGGGACCCTTCTTCAGACTGATTATGGTGGGGGTGGAATAGACGACATGTAGGACAAAGCCAGGCAAGTGATAGGTGGATTCAGGCAAAGTGTGCTTTTTGGCTGTGGTTGGGATTGCCAATTATAACAAATTCAGATGCATTAGATGAGGTTAGAGGGGTCGCACATGAACTCCTGGAAGTATTGCTGGGGCCCTTTGCTGGATGGTTGAGGGGGTTGGAACGTATAACTGGTGTTGGAATCACTTTGGAGGTTGTAGAAATGTTGGAGAATGATGTGTTTTGATTCTGAGGCTGGTTGGATGAAAGGTAAGGGCCAGTGGAACTCTATCCTCATTCTGTCTGGGGGGAGTGGAACTGTGGGGAAAAACTACGGACACCTTGAGTAAGGGATCCATCTATTACAGCAGATGGGGAAGATTCAATTTAATTGTCACGTGTACCAATTAAGGTACAGTGAAATTTGACTTGCCTTACAGCCATACTAAATGAAAAACAAAAGCTCCCAAGTCGGCCTCTTCTTACTGGAGACCGCGGGCTACACTGTTAAAGTCCACAGGCCCAGCGGCTGGAGCTCTCAACAATCCTCGGCAAAGAATTGCAGCACCTGATGTTAAAGTCCGCACAACGCCCGTGGCTTAAAGCGCCGGGCTGGTCTTCAGGAAAGACCCACACCACTCCATGTTGTTAGGCCGCAGGAGGGGGGGGGGGGGGGGGGGGGCGGGAACAGAGATGCAAGACTGAGAAAAATCGCATCACTATCGAGGTACGTGATTGAAAAAAGTTTCCTCCAATTTCCCCCGCCACCCCCCACATAGAACAGACCAAGAAACATTAAAACATACTGAAAATAATAAGTACAGCGGGGACAGACAGACTGTTGGCGAGGCAGCCACTATGGTGGCACCACCTGGTGATGTGCTTGATACCTAAACTAAAACATAAACCTAGGACCATGTGTTTGAAACCATGTTCACTAAAGAAAGGGATAAATGGGAATTGGTTGGTTTCGTAGACGGCAGTCCCATGTCTATCCCCTGTGATGGAGACCAAGAAAGGGAAGAGATGTCAGAAATTGTCTAAGTGAATTTGAGCGCACGGTGGAAGTTAGTGGTAGATTTAATGGAATTTTAATGTAATCGATGAGTTTTACACAGGTGCCGAAGGCAGTCCCGAAGCCATCTCCTGTTTTCTAACCATTTTGACTCCTTCTGTTAGCTGTACTGCCCTTTCTATCCTGACTGTTTTGCCCAGTAGACAATAGTACTTGCGTTTGGTCCACCAAGGCTGACTGGATCTCCTGGTTTCCAATCATTTGCCTCCATCCGATGCCCGTACTAGCCTGGTTGTAAGCTACCCAAGCAGAATATGACATGCCATTCCTCCAGTTTGCATGTGGCCTCACTCTAGGAATTGAGGCAGCCCAGGAGATATTTCCTAGAATAATAAAGTTCTACATTTTAACATAACGAGGTATCGCAGTGACACAGAAGTAGAGTTGCTACCTTGCAGCACCAGAAACCCAGGTTCAATCCTGAGTGCGGGTGGTGTCTGTATGGAGTTTGCACATTCTCCCTATGACTCTGGGTTTGCTCCGGCTGCTCGTTTTCTCCCATACTCCAAAGACATGCAAGTTTGTAGGTTAATTGGCTTCTGTAAATTGTCCTTGATGTGTAGGGTAGAACTAGTGTATGGTTGATCACTGGTCAGCACGGACTCGTGGGTCGAAAGGCTTGTTTCTGCGCTGTATCCTAAACTAAAACATAACCATAGGACCATTGTTTTGGAAATCAATAAGCATTGAAATATGTGTGGACTATTATACAAATTAATCTGAGAACCTAGTGTGTTCACAACCAAGCTTGATAATTTAATAAAGTTGCTTTTTTCAAACTATGTTGTGCAAAATGAATTTTAACAATTTATATTTCTATATCTGTGTTTGGAAACATTTGAGATGCACTGGATGCCTTGATATGATTCCTTTCTCCATTTGTACATTTTCTTCATAATAAGAATATTCAGGAGATTAGACTATTTTGAGTTTTATCAGTATCAATATAAGTAAACTCCGGTCTTGACACAAATCAATAGAGTCATTCAGTACGAAAATCATTTATTTTTCTATTAGCTTTGAGAAGTCCAAAAGGAAAACGGCAAAAGAATAATCCATTGGAACCGATTGCAGAAAATGAAATTTTGACTGATCAGAACAGCAGAAAATGGAGACTTACCAAGATTCTTTCACAGCATGAAACTGAATATGGGCTGCTCTATTCAGGTATGTCTACCACGTATTTAGTTTGAATAATTGGAATTTCCTTAACTTAAAAGTAATCAATTTGTCAATATTGATGCTGTAAGTCATGACAGAACAAACGCAGAAGCTTTTGATTTTTCAAACTGAATAATGAATTTGGAAAAGTCCAGTAGTTGTTATAGAATATGATTTGTGATTTGACGAGTTAATTTAGATTCCATGACATATTGGGCCTAATCCTTGGGTCTGAAGCTTGTCAAGTAGGTGATGTGCCTGCAGTTGAGCTTTTTGGGAATAATGATTATATTAATTTTCAAGGTAGTTATAGAAAGGCTTGAAGCTGGTCTGAAAATTATGATGCTGAATTGGAAGAAGGCCACTTTTTAAAATAATATCGTAAAATAGGATCTGACAAATGCAGAGTAGGAACAGGTTTTTGAGAGTAGCCCTGCAGTAAGGGAGCATCTATCAATTGTGAAATAGTGTGGGTTTAGGTCTAAAGGGCCTGTCCCTCTTGGGCTACTTTTTTAGGGAACTGCAGACGACTAGGCTGTTGCCACATGGTCGCTGGGGTGTCGCTTGTATGGTCGTGAGTAGTCTCCTCAGTCGTCCAAAGAGTCGTAGCGTCTTTCTGGTCGCAGCTGGATTTTCAACATGTTCAAAATTTTTCGGCAACAGTGGGTTGATGCCAATGAGCGTAGCTTGACTTCTCCTGATGTAGGTTCTGTTGTAGGTTGTCGCCAGGTGATGTAGGTTGTCGCCGGTGCTGACTTCGGTGAATTCCATTGGCAACTACCTTGGTCAACCGGCAACTGAATATTCTTCAGTTGTCGCCGACAAGGTTGTAGCTTGATGCGGGTGGATGTAGGTTGACTTTGGTTGTCATGGGTGTCATCGTAGGTGGACGTCCTAAGTCGCTAGCTTTTGTCGATAGCTTGCTGTAGCTTGACGTCGACTAGACGGTAGGTTGTCGTAGTGGGGGTCCAGTCGCTGTTTTTTTTTCAACGACCTGCTATGACTATGGCAGTCGCCTAAAAAATCGCCTAAGTGGGACAGGCCCTTAAAGTATTCCTGTAATGTTGAATGATAAAGAAGGCTAGTTCTGGCAACCATAATGTGGAAGGGTATTGAGGATACTGAAAACAAGTGAGGCTGTTCAGAAGGGCAGAATATACATGGGACTGTTGTCAATTTGCTGTATTGTTTAGGCCTGCTTTTATCTCTAATGTTGCATTGTCCATCCCTTGTTGTATCTGACACTGCAATCTTCATGCAAGCTTTATTACCTCTGACCTCTACCAATACTGTGCTTACGTGCCCAACTCGCTCATAATCCATCCCCCATCAAGCTCAGTTCATTTAAAGGTCTGCAGCTTGCATCCTGTCCCACACTTTTATCACCCTCTGCTCAAGACCTATGTTATCTCTTTGTTCAGCAGTGTCTATAATTGAAATCCCTCTGTGGGATTGTTGTTTAATTTCAATGATCACAGTCTCACAACCCTCTAAAATCACTGCATACCTGTAATTCTGGTGTTTTGTGCATTCCTTTTCCATAATTGCCTTTTGGCAGCTGTATTATCACATATTTAAATATCTAACCTTTGGAATTTTCTTCCCAAATCTTTGATGATGATGATGATGGAATTTGATGCCTCGAGTTATTGCTGCAGCTGTCCAAGAATTTTGCTGATCACTGAGTTTTCTTTACTGTTTCAGCACAACAAATTCCTGGTTCCTCACAATGCAACTATACAGTTAAAGTGGTAAGTTGTAATCTGCCAAGCTTCCAGAGCTAGCATTTGTTCTTACTATCCTTCATACTGATGGTGCTGTGCATGTAAATATACTTCCAGGATGCAAAGGATGGTCGAATTTTTAATGAACAAAATTTTCTTCAGCGTGCTGCAAAACAAAATAAAGGTAAACGGCATATACTAGGATGTCAATAAAACAAAACTAGTTTGATTGTGTCTATAATTAGTAGTTAATTATGTGAAGGTTTGAATAAAAACAAAATGGTACAAGGCTCATCATTGCCCACCAATTCTTTAATCTACGTTTAACTAACTTCTATGTCAACTCTGCAGTTCATTAATCTCCGAGATGATCCCCGAGTTCCCTTATCATTTTTGAGTAAAACTTTAATGGAGTTACCCATAATATTTTGCCACCTTGGCCATCTAAAAACCACATTGCTTTGCTGTTGATGAACTGGGTGATCATATTATTAAGACTATGTATTTTTCATTCTCATTTACCCAAACCAAATTACTAGCTAGGAATCTGATTTTTCATCCAATACACAAGGAACCTAAGACATTTAAATCTAATTTACAGATTCAATCATTTTGATTCTGAGCGATAGGGTACTTAATTGCTTCGTTAACTCATTTTAATGTCCTGTCAAAAACAAAATGGATCAATTTATTTTGGTCTTAATTTGTTACTTTAAAAAATAATTCCTGCGTTTATTGAGTTTGTCAACAACTGGTTTGAACAATTCTCTGATAATTTATTACATTTATGGAAACATTTTTTTAAACCCTTCACTTTGGACATTATTATATATTTATGTTTTTGTTTTGGCAGTTGACAAATGGATGAAGTCCCATATGATGACATTTTTGGGAATTCCTTCATGTGTTGGCTTTGGATTACATGAAAATACTTACAGGTAGGTATAGTTGGAAATGTCTCCTTTTAATGTTATCTTAAAAGGTGAGTATAACACAAACGACCCTTAAATAGGAATCTAATAGCTGTAAAGATTCTGATTATTAGCATTTAATTTTATTAACCTTGTTCGTTTTCACAATTGAGAACTATTTGAGACCTATAAAACTTTTGTTAGTTTGCATTTGGAATATTGAGTGAGTTCTGGATGCTCCATTACAGGAAAGTGGTGGTTACTTTGGAGAGGGTGTGGAAGAACATTAATGGCATACTACCAGGATTAGAGTATATAAGTTATAAGAAGAGCTTGGACAAACTTGAGAGAGTTTTCTCCGAAGTGTCGGACACTAAGGAGAGACCTGACAGATGTTCAGAAAATGATGGGAGTTGGATACAACGGACAATTGGTGCTTTTTTCCAGGTTGTTACACTCAAGCACTAAAGGGCATAGTTTTAAGATGTGAGAGGAAAATTTAAATATGTGGGGCAAGACATTTTATCAGAGTGGTAGGTGCCTGGAACATACTGTCAGGGGAGGTGGTGTAAGCAGATACAATAGTGGTCTTTAAGAGGCTTTTGGACAAACAAATGAATATGGATAATGTGCAGGCAAAGGGATTAGTTTAATTTGGCATCATCTTCGGCACAAGCGTGATGGGCTGAAGGGTCTTCCTGCGCTGTGCAATGTTCTGTTCCTGTTCTGTTCATCTTGTCTACTTCTCCCTCATCCTTTAATATTTCTGCATTTGCTCTTGTGACATTGACACCTCTTACTTCCTCAATCATAAGACCCTCTCTGATCACTTTATTTTATTGCTTTCTATCCAAGTTCCTTACCTCCTTCCAATCTGTAGATCCCTGGATAATGCTCTCTTAAATCACTTGTCCCATATTCATAACCTCAACTATTTAGTCTTAAGTCTTCAATTTGCAAAAATGTTTCTGCCATTCTTGTCCTATGTTCTCTGGCTCTGTGTTTTTGTCCCTCCCTGTATAGTAGTGCCCCAGTACTTTTCTGCACCACAGGTCATCTTCTTAAACTGTCCTCCCCTGTATCCTCCGTACTCATCAAAGTTAAATGTGAGAACATTATCGATTGACATAACTTGCATTCAGCCTATATAGTTAGCTTCAGCACTGTTTCTCTCCCATCCATTAGTCCTGGACCAAACCTGTGGAATTTGCCTCTTTCTCTATTTTCTCCCAGGCACTTCTGGCCTTATCATCATATTCCCTTGACCCTCTTCTTGCTGGATTTCCTCTCTTGGTTTCTGTCGTAATTAGTGTGGAAGTTCTTCAGTCCTGTTCCTTTTTCTTCAAACCTTGTCATCATTCCATCACCAAAAAAATCAAGCCTCATTCCCACCAGTTAGGCATCATATTATGCCTTTTGTTGCTAATGTACCCGAGTATTCGATGCACTCCTAATTGTTCTCCATCCTTGCACTAAATCCCTTACATCCTTTACTTTACTGGCCAATATTGGCTTGTTGTTGGCCAGCATTTCACACCATTTTTTACACATCTCTTCATAGACTACCCCTCCCCCCACCCCCCACCATCTAATTTCCTAAATCAAATGTTTGCCATTTTCCAATTTCCACAAATGTTGTAACTTTACCTTTGACTCTGCTTTCAGGTCATGTGAGACTTATTTGGAAATGTTCTTAAATTCATTGCATCCATACATTAAAAGGATTTTAGGATGCAATTGATGCCGCATGATGGCAGCCTCTGCCTACAGTCTGTCTGTTTCTCCATCTTTTTAAGTTCTTTTTAAAAAGTATGTGTTGGAGTTTCCTAGTATTTTTATGTGGGGGGGAGGTGGGTAGGGTTAGGAGGAAACTGTTTCCCAGTCACTTCCTGGCGAGGATGCGACTATTCTCTGAGTCTGATCTTTGTGCGCCCCCCGCACAACTGGATTGGCACGGCCTTTCCTGCAGGAGACCGGACCACAGCTTCAGCTGCGGCACAGCACTGGATTCACCGCGGAGCGGGCGATGCCTTACCTGGATCGCCGTTTGAAGCTCCGGAGTGTTGGGCCTGCTGCTTCACATCGTGGAGCTCAGCCACGGGCGGCGCTGACTTCAACATCGCGGAGTTCTGGGATTCGTTTGCCGAGGGCTGCCAGTGTGAATCTCCGCCCAGCTCAGCCTGTGGTTTTCGGAAGCCGCGGTCTCTGGTAAGAAGTAGCCGATTTGGAAATCCAAGCCACTGAGGGTGTTCTCCCGTTCCGACGTCGGAGTTCCATCGTCCCAGCGAGAGGTGCCCGTAGTGGCGACTGCAGGGGGCTCTGGTGGCCCCGACCACGGGAGAACATCAAAGAGGAGGATAACTGAACTTTGGACCTTCCCTCACAGTGGGAATCTCTGATTCCGTGGTGTGGGGATGTTTATGTTAATGACTATCGTGTTCTGTTTTTTTTTATTCGTATGGCTGTATGGTGACCCCAGATTTCACTGTACCAATTAGTGCATGTGACAATCAATGTTTCTTGTCTCTTGTTTTCCATAAAAAAACATGTCAGCACGAGTACTTAAAAGCAAAACCACTACTAAATCTTAGTATATGTTGTACAATTTTGCTGTGATATCAAATGTGTTGTGTTTTGTGTATTTTATGTTTTTATGACTGTTGGCAAATCAATTTCCCACCTGGGATAAATAAAGTTATCTCGTAACGTAAATCACAATTTAAAGCACTGACATTTATTTAACTTCTTGGGTATCTATTTAGATTGATTTTTAATTGTATAACTGGTGCACTTTGTCAATGCTCAACTATATTCAAAAATAGCTAGGTGTTCTCTGCTCATAGTACACTTTTCAGCTATCTGTCTCATTTGTTGCAGTAAAGAATTTTAATACAGCCAGTTTCCAAGTAAAATGAATGATGAATTATCAGATCTTGGTTAAACCGATGGTTGTGGGTAATGCATTTGTTTTTTTTTGTTCCTGGGCCAAGTAGGGGAACAGAGTCAAAGGAAATAATGAGGGTATCTTGATGGCTACTAAAAGATAAACAATCCATATATTCTCATCAAATTTAGAGTTTTCTCTTCCCTGGCTGGATAACACGGTGATAAAACCTAACTATGACTTGGCTGAAGTGCTAATGATACTGTGTGCTTCCTGTTGATGTTAATTCTAATGTTTGTTTCTTTAATCATCGAATTAAAATGAAGAGCAGCCATGATCACAATCAATGGTAGTGCTGGCTCAAAGGGTCGAATGGCCGCCTCCTGCACCTATTTTCTATGTTTCTAAGAAATTAGCTTTTGTATTTGGATATTCCCCTGCTATTTTAGTTTTCTCTCCCCACCTGTAGTGTGCACTATTCTAAACAAGTTCTTGTAAGATTTCACTAAACTTCCTCCAGAGGCGCACAATTCGTTCATCTGACTCAAATAAGAGGAGTTCCGAACACATCTTTTTAGGATGTTTGCAACCCTTCCCTTCACGCCATTATTATAGATGTTTCTATCTCGACACTGCCATGAATTAACTAGCATCTCTGGTGTAGAAGGGAAATCCCAAAATATTTCACAGAAGCTTAATCAATTTAGTAGCTGCTGAACCAAAGAGGGGATTATGGAAAGACATAGACCAAATCTTGGCCCAAGAGGGAGCTTTTAAGGAAGTTCAGTGACTTTCTAAAGAACAATGAATTGGCAGATATTAACAAGCTCATCTTGCAGCCCATTCTTTTGCCAGAAAAAATGCCCGTATGGTGCTGTGTGTGAGAACCAAATAAGAGGCAATATAAGAGGTTATGTGTGGTGTGCTAAAAATAGAAGTAAATGTGTTGAGTGTCATTAAATTGCCTGTTTTATCTGGATGCTATAACCATACAGCATTAAGGAAAATTGACCCAAAAGTTGATTTAAACCTGTAGAAATCATCATTTTGATGAAAAAGCACATTGATGTCCAAACATGTATCCTTTCACTGAAATTTCTGCGTAATGGTCTGATACATCTTTATGATGTTTTACCAATTTTGTACATTATTTTCAACTGTTTATATTTTACTGTTTTGTTAAACATTATTTGGAAGTTAATAAAAATTGTTTGAACTTTTTTCTAGGTTTCTAGTATTTCCAAACTTGGGTCACAGTTTACAATCAATTATTGAAAAAAATAAGATGCCATTATCTGAAAAAGCAGTATTCCAGCTATCTTATAAAATTGTGAGTGTTCTTAAAAGCATGTGTTTCTAGTTTACATTTGGTGTTATACTTTCTAACTAATATATTTCCCGTCTTCAATCAGATTGATGTGCTTGAATACATTCACGCGAATGAATATGTACATGCAGACATCAAGGCAGAAAATATTTATGTGAACCCAAATGAACTGGAACAAGTAGGTAACATTACACCATGCAGATTAGTTGAACTTAATAGGCAAGTTAATACTGGCTTTAATGCTTGTCCTATAAAAATCATTTAGATGAGTGGTGTTTTAACATTGAACATTGAGCCATATAAAGCAGAAAAGTTTTAAGGTTCAATCTTAAGGCTGTGCTAACACTGTTTTTTGCAGCCACTGCAGTTTGTATCAGATTGGAAAAATGTAATCCTCTAAAGAGTACTTTGGACAGACTTCAACTTTCATGTAAAATTTACTGGAATTGTATCCTCCGCTAGTCTCGCTACTAAGACCTTCATGAGAATTGGCTACATTAAGCGGAAATTGTAGTGCAATTTGGTTCCATAATAATGCTAATCTATATCAATAATTTTATTCATAAACTGCAGGACTTTAAACGACAAATTGAAGAGGGATCAGACAACCAAGTATGGTTGTTCCAAAACAGATGGAATATCCTTTAGTGACCCAACCCAAAACATTGAGCACGAAGTGTTGTTTATGACAAAAAACATATGTTTTTGATCAATCAACAGAACAACTGCCTTTAACAAAATTAATAGAGCACGATTTCACATAGGAACATTCAGTCTCCTTGCTAATGAGTACGCAAACTGATATTTAGTATTTTAACATATTCAGGAAACAAAAGCGTGCACAATTTCGTGGAAAATTATCTATTCATAGGATATTTGCAACTGGGAGGTGCCATGTATTAACAATAACATCGATTCATTCCTACCAATTAACTGTAACAAATGAAAATGGGAATTGCCATTTATTTATGGAACACATTATTCTGGGAAATTGATTATGGTAGTCGCAAAGATTCCAACATCAACACTAATTTGATGGAACTAATATCCAGAATGTACTAAAAATATAATTTGTGGACTGGTAATATCGGGAGGGGGGGTATGAAAAGATGGAGAAAATGACAACAGGCAAGAAACAAATGGTAAAAAATATTGTGTGAATCTTTTTAAGCAATATTAAGACTATTTCATGGACCTTAATTATTACAGAATTTATATAGTCCCTTTTTTTTACACTTTAGTTTTTGTTGCTTTTATGTATACACAAATAAAACACAAATATAACAACGAAACATACAACATTACAGTGAAACGTACAACAGTGCAGCGGGGGGTTCAGTTTACAATTAATGATGCAGTATACAGAACTATTTTATATTAAAACATTTTCCAATAACTTACATTATTGTCTATAAAATTATACAGTGTTGATGTCTTTATTTCTATACCTAATCCATTTTCCCCATTTTCTATTAAACTCGTCTTCTTTCACTCTTGGAGAATATGTCATTTTCTCCATGACAAATATTTCCTGTACTATGTCTAACCATTGTCTAAGTCTGGGTGTGTCCGCTCCAAGCCAGTTTCTTGTAATGGCCTTTCTGCCAGCTGTGAGTAGGATTTTAACCAAGTAATGGTCTTCCTTCAGCACCACTGTATTTATATTACTCAGGTATAAAATGGAACACTTCTTGCAGACGTATATCTTAATACCTCTGTTAATTCTGAATTCACTCTGTCCTAAAATGGTTCTATTTTTGGGCAACTCCAGAAGATATGTGCATGATTTGCATCTGTTTAACCACATTGCCTCCAGCAGATTTGCTGCCTTAGAATTTGCTTGCTTTTTATGTTAGGCGTAATAAAGAAACAAATCAAATTTTTCCAATTAAATTCTCTCCAATTTTGTGAATTAGTGGATGTCTGTACTGTTACACACATATGATGCCATTCTCCTTCTGAGATTGTGATGTTCAATTCCTTTTCCCACTTAAATTTTACATAAAATGTAGTTTTAGCTTGACATTCCATTAAACTATGATGAAGTTTAGATATATTCCTTAATGGTTTTTTGATGATACGCACTAACTATCACTTCTATCACTGGATTCTTTTCTTCTAGTGCCTCCCTTTTTACCTTTTTATTGTAATAATCTCTCAGTTGGAGGTATCTAAACAAGTCTTGGTTCCGAAGTGCAAATCTATCCTTCAAATCTTGAAAACTTCTTGGGTCTCCATTTTCAATAACATTACAAAATGCAGTCATTCCTTTCTTCATCCACTCTTTAAATGTTGAGTCATACATCCCTGGTTTAAATTCATTATCCAAAGCTATCCATCTTAAACTGAATAAACAACAAGTTTTAAGTTGTCTGGTAAGAGTGAACCAGGTTTCTAAAGTAAATATCGTTATTGGATCGATTATACTCCTGATATGTCCAGGAAGCGTTTTTTCTCCCAAAAGTGTTTGGATGTGGAAGTCAGGGATATATGTCTCAATCTCTTTCCACCTAGCTACATAGCTGTCCTCACACCAATTAATTAGTGGTCGAAGTTGGGCTGCATAGAAATATATCCTAAAATTTGGAAGTGCCATTCCACCTTTGTCCTTTGGCAACTGTAGTGTAGTGTATCGAATTCTGGCCTTCTTTCCTCCCCAAATAAATCTAGATATTAATTTATCCCATTCCGTGAACTATTTTAATGGTACCTCAATTGGCAGAGATTGAAATAAGTATAATAGCCTTGACAAAATATAGTCCCTTTCACTCTGGTAAAGCAAGGCATGTATGATGTTATTTTGTATATATTTTATTCAATTGTCAATCATATGCTTTATTGGACAATTACTTTATAAGCACCATTTTGATTGTAACAAGTGGATTCATTATAGCACAAATGATTATGAATTTTCATTTCAGGTGCACCTAGCAGGCTACTCCTTTGCATTCAGGTACTGCCCTGATGGTAAACATGTTGAATATAAAGAAGGGAGCAGAACACCACATGAGGGCACTGTGGAGCTGATCAGTGTGGATGTACACAAAGGAGCTGGTGAGACGCTGTGTTGTGAGCCATTGGTTTTTGTCCTGTCCAATTTCCAAATCCTTAACTATCACACAAATATATTCCAGAAATGGTCACAATTCCTGAAAGCTGCGATTACTATTTTGATTTAAAGTGTAGATAAAGCATACTTGACGTTCACTGTAAGAAAACAGCAGCAATTGTAGTCATCGTGCTCCTTGGTTGTTCTATTGCTTGCCTTCCCACATTAAAGTGTCCATTTTCTTTTATTTCTTGGATTTTATTCTATCAATTATAATTGGTTTCATTCAGGCCCTTCCGCCCAACTTGCCCAAACCGGCCAACAATGTCCCAGCTACACTAATCTGACTTGCCTGTGCTTAGTCCATATCCCTCCAAACCTGTCCTATCCATGTACCTGTCTAACTGTCTCTTAAACAATGGGATAGTCCCAGCCTCTACTACCTTCTCTGGCAGCTTGTTCCATACATCCACCACCTTTCGTGTGAAAAAGTTACCCCTCGGATTCCTATTAAATCATTTCCCCTTCACCTTGCACCTATGGTCCACGATTCCCCTACTTTGGGCAAGAGACTCTGTGCATCTACCTAATCTATTGTGATCTCCCCCCATCCCTCATCTTCCTGCTCTCCAGCTTTAACTGTGATATATTTTACTCCAATAGACATTGAAGTTTGCCCAACCACAGGATGAACAGAAACGTTGTTTTGTTACTAATCTTTTCTGTATAAAAACACACACATCTGGAAAGAAATTCTCAGATGGCTATATACATAATGACAAAAAATGAGAATGTTCCTGTAATTTGAGATCATATTTGTAGAATCCTTACCACACTATACAGCATAGACCAAGGTATTAACACATCTTTGGGTTCAAGTGGTAACATGTCATTACAAATTTGAGGGATGGAGGTGATTACATTGGTAGTTTGGGAAAATATAATGTTTTCATTAACTTTAGTTATGGAATTAACAAATAAATTAAACAGATCCACTTGTATATTGTAGGGCCTTCCAGACGCAGTGATCTTGAAAACCTGGGTTATTGTATACTGAAGGCATTGTGTGGTTCCTTGCCTTGGTCGAATGACATTGACTCTCCTCATTCTGTCATGGAAGCAAAACAAAAGTAAGTGTTTTGACATAGTGAAACTTGTATAAATACATACAATTTAAGACTACTTTAAAAGTTAATTTAAATATCAAAAAAAGCAAACAATTTTAAATAATTGCATTTAGGAAAGGACTACGATAATGTTGTACAGATTTGGATTGCATGCCAAAACACCTGGTGGGTAAATACGGACCTGGAACCAACGTGGTTAAAGATAGAAAAGGAAGATTGTTTGCCTTTTAACGTAGACTCAATTATTTTTGCCCCAAAGGAAGTGCAAAAAAAAATTTATAGGGACAATCCTATCATTTACAATAATAGACGTATTTGGAAACAAATAGTCAAGACTTTACATTTAGCTAATCTCTCATTTAGACTACCAATTATGAATAACCCATTATTTAAGCCCTCCACACTGGATGGGGGGTTTAGACATTGGGATAATTTAGGAATTACAAGGGTAGAGCACCTTTATAGAAATGGAAAATTTCTTTCATTTCAGGCGTTACAAGATATCTACGGATTGTCTTCACAACATTTGTTTAGGTATTTTCAAATTAGAGATTATATCAAATCTAATACACAGGATTTTAAAAATAAAGAACCAGGATTATTAGATGAATTGTTTAACTTGCATCCAACCACAGAAAAATTAATAGCTTATATATATAACATCATTATGGATAAGGAGAATCCAATAACTGAAACATATCGTCAAGCATGGGAAAATGAAATTGGATCACCTATAACCAAAGAAAATTGGGAAGAAAGTTTACAACGAATACATCGGTGCTCGTTAAATGCTAGACATATATTAATACAATTTAAAGTATTATACAGATTACATTATTCGAAAACTAAATTAAATAGTATATTTCCTAATCTCTCCTCTATTTGTGATAAATGTAAGAATTTAGAAGCAAATTTAACACACAGTTTTGTTACATGTCCTAAATTGAATTATTATTGGACAGAAATTTTTTAAGTTATTTCTGAAGTTCTTAAAGTTCAACTAGACCCTGACCCAAAGTTAATAATATTGGGAATTCCTGAGTCTAATTTGATATTTACATTAGATCAAAGAAATTTCCTTGATTATTGTTTGATATTAGGGAAAAAATAATACTGAAATTTTGGAAGGGAACATTATCCCCAACAATTAAAATGTGGGCATCAGAGATGTTGGAGACGTTATACTTGGAAAGAATTAGATTTGTCCTTCTGGACAAGTATAATTCTTTTGAACAGATATGGTCTCCATATATACAGTATTTAGAGAAGTAGCTGTTCTTGGCATCACGGCTCGACGGGCACCCTGCGGGATTTGATGAAAATAATTCATTGGTATACTAGGATATATGCATGTCTTTATTGATATTATTATTTGTAGTTGTTTTATTTACAATATATTGTGTGGTTTTTCATTTATATATATATATATATATATATATATATATATATATATAATATTTTTTCTTATTTGTTTTTTTTTAAACTTTTTTGTCTTTTTTCTTTTTCTTCATTTTCTTTTTTCTTTTATACCAACTAATTATTACGGAATTATAATTTTATTGATTAATAATGGTATTTCTCTTTACTCACTTTTATTTTCAAAAAAATATAAGATAATAATCATTAGTGTGTTATGTACAAACATTGAATTAAGTTGATGTTTATAACTCAGTTTTAAACATTGAAAATTGGTTATTGCTAATAAAAAAATTATAAACAAAACACCTCCTTGATTAGTCCCAAAATATTGAATGGTTTATTCATTAAATCTTTCCGAAACCTTGTTTTTTAGATACCTCAAGGTCACTGAACTCTCTGGGCAGTTTATAGAATAGACAAAGCTGGCCATACCTTAATTTCATGTCACCATCAGAAGTGACAGTGTAATATTGCATAATTATGAAGGCTTTGAATGTTTATGGAAAAATCTGCTTAAAGTGAAATGACATATAACACTTGAAAAATTAGGTTACAAATATTAATGTTTTAATATTTGTCAGAAGGGATGTGCTATTTCAGGACAATCTATACCTTTGAGGCTGCAGAGTATAATTAACTTTTTAATAAATAACTTTGACTAGAAGGTTAATTGTGGTTCACAATTATGATATTTATGCTAACAAATATGAAATCATTATTGATTTGTTTTCCCCAGTGATCCATTATATGGGACAAATGTTTTCAAACATTGATTTTATAAACTGACTTGATTATTTATTATATTTTTAACCAGATACAAGGCTGACATAACATGTCTCCTAAAGACTTGTTTTGGGAAAAAGAAAATACCAAGTAAGATGAGCTCAAGAAATCTTTCAATGCAAACAACATGTTCTGCTTATGTGCTTGTCAATCAGCTGTTTCCCTGCCAAGTAACACTAACAAGAATGTGAGAAGAATGAAATTATGGTTAGATAGAATTTTAAGTGGTCTTTGGGCACCTTGGACTTGAAATTTGTACAACAATTTGGAGAAAGGATTGTGCAGGATCCATTTATCCAAGTGTCTATGTTCCTTTGGCTCATAGATAAATCCAATCGTGTTTTTTTTTTTAACTAATAAAACTGCAGCAGCGATGTGGTTATTAAGCAATAATCTGTTCCCACATCAACAGCCCCAACCTAGTCTTTGTCACATTGTTGTGGAATTTACAAAGAGTGGCAAAAATTATAAGGGAAAAAAACATGAAACTGTGGAGGAGATGTGATATGTACCCTCATACTTACTCCATTTGTCAATAAGATCATGGTTAATTTGACATTGGCCTCCGCATAGCTTTCCTGCATCTCCCCATTTTGCTGACTCTTTTGTGGACCAAATTTCAGTGCCTCGTGGACTTGGATACATTCGATAATTGAATGTCAGTGCTGCAATTTATACTGGCGTTAATTTAGCTTAATTGATCACTTTGTGCCAATTTATTCAAGTAAAGAAATCTTTTGGTCACATTGTTAGGAATTTATTTAAAATATTCATTTTACCTTTTTATTCTGATGTTCACTCTAATTTTAATTAATTCGCTAATTAATTGACTTCATTAATGTTCAATAGTTCTTCCCCTTCCCACTCCCCCCCCCCCCCCAAGATGATGTTCTTCAATCTCCCATTCATTTACAATTCTTTGTTTTTATAATGCCTTAAATATGATGGAACGTTTTCTTTTTTTCACTTTAGTTTTTATTGTTTTTATGTATACACAAATAAAACACAAATATAACAACGAAATATACAGCTATACAGTGAAACGTACAACAGTGCAGCGGGGGGTTCAGTTTACAATTAATGATGCAGTATACAGAACTATTTTCTTATTAAAAATGTTTCCAATAACTTGCATTGTTGTCAATAAAATTATAGTGTTGATGTCTTCAAACATTTTCAAGTTTGAATGGAAGTTAATTCATAGTGAAATGTGTTTCTGGATAAATATTGATGTGCATTTTTTCAGTCTCTTTGCTAAAGCTATTTATTTAAGAGGTTGTTATTAATTAACAGACGAACTGAAGAAATACTTCCAACATGTGGTGTCACTGCAGTATAATGAAGAGCCAGATTATGAAGAAATACGAAAACAACTAAATGATGGTCTCCAAAGGCTGGGGGTGTCACTAAATGGCCCTTTGGACCTCACAATAACCACTGTAAGTAAATACCTTAGATAGATCTTTGGATGAGGACTGCATCACTTTCTGACACTTCTGGTACTGCGGCCTTGGTTGAGACCCTGTCTGTACATAAAAGCGAGATAAAGGAAGAATGTTGAGGACGTGTAAAATCAATTTTAGTGTTGACATTAATTCTGAACACTTCTATTGTTTTTCCTTCGCTCAATTTTATTTACCCCCTGCATTTCAATTCCCAGAGGGAACTGCAGTATCTTTGATGATTGCTGACCATGTCTCTTGATTTTTTTTAAATTAAATGAGAATTAACAAAGCAAAAAAAGGAAAGGAAAAAGAGTGTAAATTAACAAATTTTTTTATCCGGCCCACAAACTAACAGTTCGTTTATCATGGAACATAAAGGTATGGCACAGGAGCAGGCCCTTTATCCCAAATTGTTGGTGCCAAATCAAGGAGTGAAAAATTTAGAACACTGTTCAACAAGAGTAGCTGCTGGTAAGTCGGGTATTGCAAATCCAAGAGTAGATTTTTAATAACGATGGGCATGATGAAGCAAAACCAAGTGAACATGGAGTTATAGATCGCCTTTAATTCTTTTGAATGACAAAACAGCTCATGGAACAAACTGGTGTATTTCTGTTCCTGCTAAGTAAAAATACTTGTGAAGTAGTGATCTACTGTGGTGTGCAATAGTAATAATTTTGTTATTTATCTTCCCCTCTTCTTTCTCCCCCCCCCCCATCCCCCTCCACAGATTTGAAAATTACAATAATCAACTGTGAAGGCAGCATATTGTTTCGAGATAAGGTCATGATGTGAGTTTTCCAAGGTGCTTTGACCTGTTTTGTTTTTAAATCATGCTTTTTACAAACTTTGGGCAGGATTTCACTATAGGTATGCTTGTGTGTTCTCAAGATTTCAGTATAGTGTTTTTAAATAAAATTGAACGTCATTTCTGAGAAGGGATTTTTGTAACTGTATTTTTAATGTGTTTTACCTGCAATGTGTTTTTCTCCATTTGGCTCATTGCACTATTACCATTGGGTAATTGTCTTCCTTCCCACCATTATTTCTCACCACCATGTCTGTAATCCATTTGTCCAACAATAAACAATTTGAAAAATAAGCAATATTTGTTCTCTTATATGAACTAAATTTGTCTCTACAGCATTTGTTCTCTTGCACTGATGAATTACAACTTGTTTTCATTGAAATGAGTTATAATGTAGGCAGCTGTCGTTGTCTGATGGATAATAGAATGGGAGTTTTTTAAATGTCTCTTGTAATAAAAGATAAAGTACAGCCTATCTAGAAATCTGAAATAGAAGCTAAAAATGCGGAGGAAGTAGATGACGTTAATGGCCTGGAATTCAATGCATCGTTGAGCCACTCCAGCCTGCCCAATGAACTTTAATTTTATGGGATCTCCTTTGCAAAAGTTGTCTAATCCTCAGTACTTTCTGGAGATAAATACTATTTTGTGGTAGAGACAGAACAAACATGTCCTCAGAAATATTGAAAATAGATTTGTATTTTGGGGAATGTCAATCTGAAATTAATCAAGCTACTAAAAACTTTTGTGATTTTAAAAAACAAAAACATTTAAGGATATTCAATTTTAAAGTTTAGTTAGTACAGGTATATTGCAGGTATTCCAGTCCATTGAAATTAGTGATTTTTCTAGTACAGACTCTGGTGGGAACAACTCTGTTTAAAAACCAGCACAAAGATCCAGTCTCCAATGTGGACATCAGGTACTGACAACTCTGGGAGAAGTGATGACACTTCCATGGAGAAGCTCCATATAGAACGGCTTATTGAGGCAAATCGTTTCAAAGATAGACACAAAAAGCTGGAGTAACACAGTGGGACGTAGAGGGAGTACAGAGAAGGTTCACCAGAGTGATTCCTGGGATGTCAGGACTTTCATATGAAGACTGGATACACTCAGCTTGTACTCGCTAGAATTTAGAAGATTGAGGGGGGATCTTATCGAAACTTACAAAATTCTTAAGGGGTTGGACAGGCTAGATGCAGGAAGATTGTTCCCGATGTTGGGGAAGTCCAGGACAAGGGGTCACAGTTTAAGGATAAGGGGGAAATCTTTTAGGACCGAGATGAGAAAAACATTTTTCATGTGGTGAATCTCTGGAATTCTCTGCCACAGCAGGTAGTTGAGGCCAGTTCATTGGCTATATATAGAGTTAGATGTGGCTAAAGGGATCAGGGGGTATGGAGAGAAGGTAGGTACAGGATACTGAGTTGGATGATCAGCCATGATCATATTGAATGGCGGTGCAGGCTTGAAGGGCCGAATGGCCTACTCCTGCACCTATTTTCTATGTTTCTATGACGTGCATCATCGCTGGAGAGAAGGTATGGGTAACTTTTCGGGTCGCGATCCTTCTTCAGGCTCATGTTTCCGTGTCCCTTCATCAGATCAGTTCTCTGTGAGGAGTTCTCAGATCCTTGTTCCCATTAAATGACTGCACAGCAGTATTTAATTTCAGTCCACAATTTAGTTTTATCTTTTGGGTATTTTACTTGTGGATTGGAGTGCTGGGGAGTGATAATAAATTATGCACGTTTCTTCCCTTGGTGTTTGTGGGGCTAGTTTTCATGATGCAATGTCTTCGACTCAGAAATGTACTGCTGTGACATTTGCATTGAACAGTGCAGCACAGGAACAGGCCCTTTGGCCCACAATGTCTAGCAAACATGGTGCCAAGTTAACCTAATCTTTGCCTGCATGTGATCTATATTCCTCTATTCCCTGCATATCTACATGCCCATCCAAAGGCTCTAAAATGCCAGTATCGTATCTGCCTCCACCACCATCCCTGGGAGTCATGTTCCACAGGAGACAAAGAGAAAAACTGCAGAGGAAGGGAAAAACATAGATTAAAAGTGATGTTCTACACTACAGATTAATCCTGAGGTATCAAAGCACTCTGTCAACTAGAGGTGTTTCATGCTTCATTGAATGCTTGGTCTGTTTTTGTTGTTCAAATGATTCCAAATGCTGAATTAGGAATTTCTGTTGAAAAGTAATGGAAAATGATGGGTATATTACTGACCTTGAAAATGTTTCTACATTCAATCTATACATGGAATATCTCAGCAAAAACTGTGCCAACTGTAGCTTTTGTGTGGTGAGTTTAAAAAGTAATTGACATGCGATACATTTCCACTAAATTCATAAGCATGACAATTAATCAAGTTTAATGGAAAAATCTCTTGGAAACTGGACCCAAAATTCATAGGCCATGTGCAAATGTACAAGGACAACTAACACAGATGCATCCTGATAACACTAGAATACTTGCACTCAATAAACCAAGGGTTGTGCTCCTATATCCGTTTGAGCTGGAAGGAGCCAGGCCAAATGCCAAATTCCTACACTCACCTCACAATTTAAAAAAATAAATACAAAAAAAATCTTATACTAAAGTGCCACGAGTAGTCACTTACCCTGTTTTTTATAAACCACTTTAAAAGTAAATAATTTGCACATTTAAAAAAGTTAACTTTTAAAGATAGTTCTTCAGCAAATGAATCGGCAATAGACAATGTTGATCCCTCCTCCCATTAAGCAGCTAGTTAGAAATTTGCTGTAGCATGAAAAATAATTCACATCTGGATGCCTTGACAACATATTCAAGCCACCTGTTGTTACTTTCTTCAAACTCGTTCATATGCTTCACTGACCATCTTAATTTCGATCTACTCCTTTGGTATAAAACTATTTAGTCTAGTCATCAAGAATTTTGTTGTTTGATATCTTGATTAAATTGGAGTGCTAAATAAATGAGGACCAAAGAAGGTGAATTTTCAGTCTTCCTGAGTACATTTACTGGCTTGGTATTTTGCCCCCAAAATCTTTAAATGTTATCATTGGATGCTATTTGCATGTATTTTGAACAATTTCTCTTTCATAACATACAGAGCTAAGCCACATACATTGTAATTATAATAAGGCAGGAGTGGGGTACTGATTGTGGATGATCAGCCATGATCACATTGAATGGCGGTGCTGGCTCGAAGGGCCGAATGGCCTACTCCTGCACCTATTGTCTAAATCAAAAGATATTCCATTCTCCGTTCCTGTTTAAGTGAAACTAAAAGTAGCCCTGGTACAAACTTTTATCATAACCGTAATGCTAATTACTCAACAGTTATAATCAATTTTCAAGTATGAATGCTTCAAGCAATTATTGATAGCGTGGAAGTTGCAAGAAGTTTTTAAATGCCAGCATTTTGTTCAATTTCGTGTAAATGTTTTTAATCATCATTTTGCTGACAAATGAAATTGAGGTTTATCTGGAAGCTCGTTCACAGGGTCACTTAATTAAGTGAAGCATCACAAGGTTACCAAGTTGCATATAAATAATGTTATAATAGAGGGTTGTGCAGTGGCGAAGGCAAAAAAAACAACCAAGTCATAGTGTACTTACAGTTTTTGTGTGGCAATGCAATCCACCACAAGCAAGGGTTTGATTAGTAATGCCCCTGTTCCACTTAGGAAATCTGAACGGAAACCTCTGGAGACTTTGCGCCCTATCCGAGGTTTCCGTGCGGTTCCCGGAGGTTTTTGTCAGTCTCCCTAATGGTCGAAAGTGGTTTTCGTTTTAAAAATCAGTCATTTTTTAGTCGAAGCCGGTTGCGATGCTAGTTGAAGATGGTTGCCGGAGGACAAAAACCTCCAGGAACCGCACGGAAACTTTGGTTGGGGTGAAAAGTCTCCAGAGGTTTCCGTTCAGGTTCCCTAAGTGTGACAGGGGCATAAGGGTGTTGGGGGTTATGGGGGATAGGCCAGGAGAATTGGGTTAAGAGGGAATGTTAGATCAGCCATGATTAAATGGCAGAGTAGACTAAATAGGTCAAATGGACTAATTCTGCTCTTAGAACTTATGAACCACAAGTGACATCTATTGATCAGTTTAAAGAAGGGTCTCCACCCAAAACGTTACCCATTCTTTCTCTCCAGAGATGCTGCCTGTCCCGCTGAGTTACTCCAGCTTTTTGTGTCCAGAGTTCCCTACATGGTTCAGAAGCAGAGTTCCCTACACAGTTCAGAAGCAGAGTTCCCTACGTGGAAATTCCACGAACTTAGTATGTCATGCTAGGGTGCAAAAAAATTACATTTCGATCTTCCAAAGGTTAGCATGAATGGAAATGTGGCAAAAAATAATTAATCTATAATGCATTTTCTACCCCTCTTTCCTGTTGGTCTCGACCTGAAATGTCACCCATTCCTTCTCTCCAGAGATCTTGCCTATCCCACTGAGTTAATTCAGATTTTTGTGTCTACAGCCCAAATGTGGTCCCATCAATGTCTTGTACAACTATAGCATAACCTCCCAACTTCTGTACTCAATACTTTGACTATTGAAGGCCCATGTGCCGAAAGCCTTCTTGACCATCGCATCTATCTGACCCCACTTTCAATGAACTATGTACAGTACCTGCACTTCCAGCTCCCTTTGCTCAACAACAATCCCCAGAGTACTGCCATTAACTAGGGTCCTGCCCAAAGATCATAGAGCTCTATAATCTTTGGTCCTGCCCTAGTTAGACTTCCCAAAATGCAACACCTCATACTTTTTTTTAATTAAACTCCTTCAACCATTTCTTAGCCCACTTGCTCAACCGATCAAGAGCCTGCTACAATTTTCTGATGACCATCTTTGCTATCTACAATACCACTCACTTTAGTGTGATCGAAACAACTTCATATTTTAACAGATCAAATGTTCGTTTTGTTGCACATGTGCCTAATCTATTGTAACACATTTTTACGAAGAGGAAGATTGGCATCACTATCCACCAGGGTCATGACAGTGACTAAACAAATAGAATGTTCATTCCGTAGTGCTGGCTAACATTAAAAGAAGAGGAAACATTCATTTCCTTTCTGTCTTAGAATGTCCTAGGATATTTGGATCTATTGAGTTGCACAGAAAGAAAACAAATTCTAATCTCGATGTAGAATAGTCAGTATTGCATTGGTGCCAGTAAAATATTCATTAATGCTACTCTGGTAACAACTAAGATGTGATACTTGTGTTTATGAAAGGTTATTTACATGATAATTATGAATTGACAACTTTTATGAAAAGGATTTGGAAAAGTTGTAATTCGTCCAGGAGAATTTGCATCTGAAGAAGAAGGCAATGGAAATTGCCTTCTGTGAACAGTTAACAAATTGTGCTGACTAATTGATTTTCAGACTGGAGGTACTATTGTTCACCAGAGATTGATGCTGGTATGACAACTTTGGTAAATTTAATGTGTTAGGTATGGGTGTAAACAAAATGGTTTCAAAATATGCAAATGACACTAAATGTGTATGTAAAATGAGCAGTGATATGTTTAGCATTAAGAGAAAATAGATAGGCCAAATATATGAACTAGCATGTGGCAGATGAAATTTAATGCAAGAAAGGAATAAGTCTGTATGCCCAGAAAGCAGATAATACACCCAGAGACTAGGACAAGGCAGAGGATTTGTTATGAAAGCCCACTTTGAATTCAAAAGATAATATTGCATTTGAAGGCAGCAGAGGTTAATACCATAATCCTCCACTTGCTCAGTAATGTCAATTGAAATCGCAAACCTGCCTTCCAGACAGGGTGAGGTATATTTTAGGCAGAAGCAATGTGGAGGGTAATAATAACAAAAGAAACAAATGTACAATAATGCAAGAACAGTGAGTACTGGGTGGTGATGGCAGGCCGAATTTAGAAAAATATTACAGAAGCAACATGATCATAAATGGATCACCAAGTACACAGTCTAAGATGTAATTAACCTTATTTTAACTTTGTTTTTACCATGAAGGTATTGCAATAAATGTAATCATACCACTTTGGGAAGAATGTGAAAATCTCAAGGTTTACAAGAATGATTCCAAGGATGAGTGATTTTAAGTGGAATTTTCTCCTTGGGACCAGAAATATTAAGAAAAGATGACACATAGTTCTTTAAGGTAACTAGGGGACAAAACAGAATGGATAGGAAGATAAACATAAAAAGCTGGAGTAACTCCGCAGGACAGGCAGCATCTCTGGAGAGAAGGAAAAGGTGACGTTTCAAGTTGAGACCCTTCAGACTAGTTATGGAGAATGTGTTCTCAGAGGTGAAACGGGTGACAGAAGATTGATAAAAGAAGTAAAGGCAACATGAGAAAACTATTTACTGCATTTCCTTAATTTGTTTAATATGACTAAAAAAATGTTAATCTTTATTTTGCATTTGTCGGCAAGACGAGGATGATGTAGCAGCATTATTCTACATCTCTGATTATTTCTAAAAAAATGTAGATAATTTCTTCCCCTCAGGAATGTAGGACATAGAATGATGCATTCCCTCACAAGGAGGGGGATAAGGGTGGCGACAGAGGGGTTGAGTGGAGCGGCAGAGGGAATGAGGGTGGCGGCAGGGGCGATGAGGGGAGCAGCAGGGGCGATGAGGGGAGCAGCTGAGGGGATGAGGGGAGCAGCTGAGGGGATGAGGGTGGCGATAGGGGGGGGTGAGGGGGCGACAGGGGGGATGAGGGTGGCGATGAGGGGGGAGACGGGATGAGGGTGGCAACAGGAGGGATGAGGGTGGCGACGGGGGGGGTGAGGTGGAGACTGAGGGGGAGACGGGGATCAGGATGGCGACGGGAGGATGAGGGGGTGACAGGGGGGATCAGGGTGGGGGGGATGAGGGGAGGGGAATGAGGGAGGGGGCGGGGGGAGGAGGGTGGCGAGGGGAGGCGGGGGGGGAGGAGGATGGCGACGGGGGGGGGGGGATGAGGGGAGGGGAAATGAGGGCGGGGGGGATCGGGGGGATGAGGGTGCCGGCAGGGGTGGCAGAGGGGATGAGGGGAGCAGCGGGGGGGGGGGGGGGGGATGAGGGGCGGGTGAAGCGGGGAGCGATGGGCGTGTCGCTGGTGCCGACGATCCCGAGACTCACAAACTATCGGAGCTCTCATTCATCGCGACCGCCGACGGCCAGTAAATCTGGTCTTCATTTTCGTGTCTGAGAATCGGACTCTGCTGAAGACTTTGGTCTCATTTCTCTTCATAAAGTTAACTCGCAGACGCTGCCGTCCCCATTACCTTGTCTACTCACTGTGCCAGTGGAAGGTAGGCCGTTGCTCATCAGTGTCACGTCCTAACTTAACTAGTAAACGTCGATTAAAAAAGATCGCAAGTTCTGACTTTAATACTGTACTGATGATGTTGTCGCTGCGTTTTCATTCACCCTGTGACTGAGGACAACTGCAGTTTGTGTGTGTGTGTGTGTTCTAGAGAGCACTAGTTCATTTATTTTAGTTGAGTAACATTGAGACGAAGTCTGGAGCCTCTTAAATATATCAGATCCAATTTGCCCAATTATTTCTAAAGTTTCATTCCTTGGAGGAAATGTCTCCGGAGTTTGGTCGAAGTTGTATTCAATGCTGCCAAACATTATGTCTCGTTTTAAGTTATGGATGCAAACTCTGTTTAGGTCTGCCCCTGCGAGGCAAAATCGCTCACATATTTGTATAGATTTCAATTCCGTGTAACTTCATTTGCCGTTTTCTACCGTATATATTTTGTTGAAGTAAATATAACCATTCGTTGGGCCTTTTCTGAGCCTTGATTTTTTGCTATTTGTGATTGAAAGGGTGGTATGCATTGAGCTGAAGAATTTGGTTGCTGTGGAGACTGGTCTTTCCACTGGTTTTATTATCAGCAAATGCCTCTTTGTTGAACATGTTATTTTACCCAGTTGGTTTCAGAGCTGCCAATAATATCTAACATTCTACAGAATTTCCTAAAACAAAATATTTGCTTTCAGCAATACTTGTTGAATCAGCCTAAGACATCCCACAGATTTTTCGCCTGAATGCTTCTTCTATCTCCACCAAAGGACAAATTGCCATTTCCAAACCGTTTCCTTTGCAGTAGCTTTTATTTACCTTTCACCTGACCACATGAGTATGCCCTTTCAGTAGCTAGGTTAATCCCCAATCCTCCGGGAGAGTCTGTTACATAGAAACATAGAAAATAGGTGCAGGCGTAGGCCATTCAGCCCTTCGAGCCAGCACCACCATTCAGTATGATCAAGGCTGATCATCCAAAATCAGTATCCCGTTCCAGCTTTTTACCCATATCCCTTGATTCCCTTAGCCCTAAGATCTAAATCTAACTCTCTCTTGAACACATCCAGTGGATTGGCCTCCACTGCCTTCTGTGGCAGAGAATTCCACAGATTCACAACTTTTTGGGTGAAAAAGTTTTTCCTCATCTCAGTCCTAAATGGCCTACCCCTTATTCTTAAATTCCATGGTTCTAGACTCCCCCAACATCGAGAACATTTTTCCTTCATCTAGCCTGTCCAATCTCTTAAGAATGTTATATGTTTCTATAAGATCTCTCATCCTTCTATATTCCAACGAATACATACCAGTCGACCCATTCTTTCATCATACGTCAGTCCCACCATCCCGGGAATTAACCTGGTGAACCTACACTGCACTCCCGCAATAGCAATAATGTCCTTCCTCAAATTAGGACCGAAATTGCACATAATACTCCAGGTGTGGTCTCACCAGGGCCCTGTACAACTATAGTAGGACCTCCTTGCTCCTAACTTCAAATCCTCCCTGTACCTGCATGCTTACTTTCAGTGACTAATGGGCCTGTCCAACTTAGGCGACTTTTTAGGTGACTGCAGGAGACTATGCAGTCGCCGCATGTTCCCAATGGTTGCCGGGGAGTCGCCTTCATGGTCGTGAGGAGTTCCCACATTCTGGGAACTAGTCGCGACCTCATTATGGTTGCCGCGAATTTTTCAACATGTTGAAAAATTAGCAGCGACTAGAATGAAGCCGCCATAGAGAGTAGCGAGAATTCTCGTGCCGTAGGTGGGTCGCCAGGAGATCATAGTGGTTTTCCAGGAGGTCGAAGGTTCTCGTAGGTTGTAGCCGGTGCTGACCGGTGAATTTCAATGGCTCATTGGGGGAAAAGAACGTAAGCAGTAGTTTTCAGAACCAAGGATAACCGACCGGTAATGTTAATGTCCGCCGAGCTTCACAGCCGCATATCTCTGGCTTTTTAAAAGTTGTCAACACTCCTTCTCCCCCTCTCCCCCCCCCTCTTTTAAAGGACTTTAACCGTCTTAATTACAGCGCCAACCTTCCTGTTCATCATGGTGTGTGTCTGTATCACCTTGGCTTTACACCATGTAACTTTCACTCATTCAGCGCTCCCCCCGCTTGCCCTGTCTCCCGCCTGCATAACGGGCTGGTGAAGGAAGCGATGTGTGTGTGTTCCTCTCTGACAGTTGCCATTCCAGTTGCCGGTTTTTCAGGAGACTGTCGAAAACTTGACAGTGGGACGGGCCCATTACTGGGTGTACAAGCACACCCAGGTCTCATTGGATCACTCCTTCTCCTAATCTGACACCATTCAAATAATAATCTGTCGTCTTGTTCTTGCCACCAAAGTGGATAACCTCACATTTATCCACATTATTCTGCATCTGCCATGCTTCTGTCCACTCGCCCAACCTATCCAAGTCACCCTGCAGCCTCATAGCATCCTCCTCGTAGCTCACACTGCCACCCAACTTTGTGCCATCCGCAAATTAGAGATGTTACATTGAATTCCATTGCCTAAATTGTTAATATATATTGCAAACAACTGGGGTCCCAGCACCAAGCCTTGCAGCACCCCACTAGTCACTGCCTGCCATTCTGAGAAGGACCCGTTGATTCCCTACTCTTTGCTTCCTGTCTGCTAACCAGTTTGCTATCCATGTCAATACCCTACCCCCAATATCATGTGCTCTAAATTTGCACACTAATCTCTTGTGTGGGACCTTGTCAAAGGCTTTTTGATAGGCCAGATACACCAAATCCACAGGCTCTCCCTTATCCATTCTACTTGTTACATTCTCAAAAATTCCAAAAGATTAGTCAAGCATGATTTCCCCTTCATAAATCCATGCTGCCTTTGACCGATCCCGTCGATGTTTTCCACAGAATGGACAGCTTGTTAAGAAAGCCTGTGTGAAGACCCTTTCAACATTGGCAGTCACCAAGGATCGGGCTCGTCTACCCATCATGGACAGTGTATTTGCTTTTAAAGTTTGTGCAGACCGGCTCTGCATTCTCCGGCAGCATCTTCCTAAGCTAAATGTTCTTCTCTTATAGGTGAACCTATTAGTGAGTGTTTGGTGATGTGCTTGGAGGATATGTCCTTGGTGATTCAGTCGTGGATGTACAACATGTAAGATGTGAGTGATGCTATTGTGGCAAGTTGCTGAAAGACATGGAGATGGAGTGAACCATTCAGCAGTGATTTGTACAAGAATGAATGGAAGTATTTTGGGCAATCTACAGGTGGATTCAAAGGTCTGACACGGGATAAGAACACCTGCTTTCTTACCTCGGTAACTTTGACAAGGTTGGTAAACTTCCAGACCATTGCAGCCATGCCTTGCCAACTGGCATCGAACTGCTTTGTAAGATCGTATTGCGAACAGATGTTTCCTGAAGGTATATTTCCATCATATACGAGCAATGGCTCCCTTTTCCCCTTCAACACCTGGAGCATGTTCTGCTCTGCGATGTCCGAATCTGTGCTCTCAGTCTGGATTACTTTCAGCCACTTTCTGAAATACCTGTTACCTTATTACCTATTCCCATAAGCAGTTGTAGGTCTGCCTACCTGCCAACCTCCTGTAAGTACGGTAGGGAGCCAGTGTATAGTATGGACAGGCCAGGTTGTGCAACCACCTTAATGAGTCCATCACGCAATTGACATGGCTTTGGGAGGTGTACAACAACGGACACCCTCCTGCATGCCCAGTTTTGTGAGCAATTAAATATTCTGGTAGAGGTGCCTGGTGTATAGGGTTCAGCACCAATATTTGCCACTTGATGAGTCCCATAATGTATTGAAGAACATGCACTAACCTTTACAATTGATTCTTGCATGAGTATTATGAGCAATACATAGCTATCTAGAATAAACCGTGTTGTTGAATTGCGTTTCTGGTCTTGGCAGTGTTTCTGTCGCGATTCGCTGAGTAAAACCAGGTGTTTCCTTTAGGAAGGAAATGGGGGAAGAATCCGAAGAATAACTATCATGGAAAGTTGCTGCGGATAATCAGTAGCAAATAGAAGCACTGCCAAGACCAGAAACGCAATTCAACAACACGGTTTATTCTAGATAGCCATGTATTGTTGATCCTGCATACTTCCATAATACTCACGCAAGAATCTATTGTAAAGGTTAGTGCATGTTCTTTAATATCTCCGATTCTATGCACCATGGACATTTCCATTATATCTCGTGTGTGACAGAATTACAAATTGATTTATAATATTATTTTTGACATGCACTGCATTAAATATTTACCCCACAAGATTAAGTATTTACCCCACAAGAGTCCATTCAAATCCCTCTTCATTGTACAAAACTACCCTTTATCAAAAGATGATTGGAGTTTGCTGAAATCTTTCTCTCTTATCATGTGTATCATTGTTTTGTAATGGACACTAAATTGATGTTTAGATTTTGTGAGGACCAGACAATGTCATGTGGTTTAATAAATGACTATCAGACCTTAGAGTCGTACAGCATGGAAGCAGGCCCTTTGGCCTAACTCGCTCGTGCCAGCCAACATGCACCATCTAAGCTAGTCCTCTTTGTCCACATTTGGACCATTTCCAACTAATTCTTTCCTATCCATGTGTATGTTCATATGTCTTTTATATGTTGTTATTGTACCTTCCTCGACTACTCTCTTTGGCAGCTGGTTCCATGTACCCATCACCCTCTATGTGAATCTTTTCACTTTTAAACCTATACCCTCTAGTTCTTGATTCCATACCCTTGGAAAAAGATCCTGTGCACTCACCCTATCTTTTCACCTATTTATTCCCCTCACGATTTCTTCTCCCCTCATAAACATATCCTGATTACAATTATACTTTTGTTTATTCTCTATTAATGTTAACTATAAAAATAATTTTACAGTGTTGCAACCAAATGATTGCAGATGACAACTAGCTCTGCCCTGAGCATGGCATTGGCCTGGCCAAAATGTGTTGTTTGGTGACCCTACAAAAAGCAGTTATTATTTCTGAAGTACTTCAAGTTCAAGTTACATTTATTGTCACATACACCAATTGGTGCAGTGAAATCTGAGTTACCATACAGCCACACAAATAAAATAAAATGAACACAACACAATGGAATTTAACATGAACATCCCCCACAGCAGAATCAACGTTTCCCACTGTGAGGGAAGGCAATAATCTTCAGTCATCTTCTTCTTGTTCACCCGTGGTCGGGGCCTTTGAGCCCTCCGCAGTTGGCGCGACGGCAGCCCGATGTTCAGGACCTCTCGCCGGGATGATTGGAGCCCCGGCATCAGAACGGAAGAACACTCTCAGCGGCTTGGAGTTCCGAATCGGCCACTTCTTACCGGAAACTGCGGTTTCCGAAGTCCACAGGCTGAGCTGGGCGGAGCTCCAACACTGGTGATCCCCGGCAAAGGATCCCAAGACTCCGCAAAGTTAAAGTGAGCGCCACCCGCGGCTGGTAGCTCCGCAGACCACAGCTCCGCGGTGTTAAAGTCGGCAGGCACAACACCCGGAGTTCCAACACTGCGATCCCCGGTAAGGCATCGCCTGCTCCGCGCAGGAATACAGTGCTGCGCCGCTGCTGAAGCTCTGGCCTGTCTCCGGTAGGCCAGATGGTAGGCCACGAGGAGGGGGCGAAGATGCGGCTCGGAAAAAAGATGCATCCTCGACCAGGAAGTGACTGGGAAACGGTTTCCCCTCTTCCCCCCACCTCCCCCACATAAAAAAGACGAAGATACCTCCAAAAACATACTTTTGACAGACTAAAAATGGCGAGGCTGTCGCACCCAATGGCGCCACCACGCGATCAAAATGCAATCAAAATTCTAGGTTATTGAGGCCATTCTATTTTTATTGTTGTTGATGAGCATTCGATTGGTTGAAATTTTTTATTGAGCTTTTATAAAAACATAACATTGTCTTGTTTATCTTAATTTAGACTTGCAGTTTGATGTATTTATGACATAGCTTAAGGTGATACAGAGGCAAAGCAGTTATAGCTGCTGCCTTTCAGAACTAGAGTCAAGTTCAATTCTGACCTCGGTTGCGGACATTGTGGAGTTTGCATGTTCCCTTTCTGACCACAAAGGTTTCCTCCGGATGCTCTGATTTTCTCCCTTATCCCAGAGATATGCTGGTTGGTTAAATGGCTACATTAAATTACCCCTTAATGTAGATTTGTGGTGAAAGATTCAAAGGGGAATGCATTAAAGGGTATGAGTGAGAGAATAAGTTGCTGGTGTAAATAAAGAATAAGGAGAGAGGGAATGGGTCTAATGGGTTTGCTTCCCTGGCAGCTACCTTAGACTAGATGCAAGAAAATGGCCACCTAACGTGTTGTTAAAGGAATACTCTAAGATGTGTTTGCAATTAAGATATTTTAAACGTATGTTATACAGAAAATCCATTTCAAATTGGTTTGATTTGTACTCTTGAGCTCCAATTATCTTGATTTTCGGTTATCATTGAGTTGGCTGTGGTTGGAATAAGAAATCTCTTCTTTGGCTTAAATGGAGAGAAGCAATGATAACGCATTCAGTACTCGAGGACTCAACTTTTACCTTTCTTACATATATTATGCCTCTAGGTACCAAATACTGAATTGGACTTGCTTCTGTCCTTGTACAATTTCAGACACACTTGACATTAATAAAACTCTAAGGTTGATGAAATTGCAATGCTTTCTGGCACCTGTCAATTTGAGAATTATCATTCTACAAAGTGTTGGACGTGTGCTAATGCTTCCAACACAACAGCTGTGTCTGGACTTTCAAACCGTAAAATACTTTTTGATTTCCAGACATTACAAAACGCACTATAAAGGTGCAAATTCCTTTCAAAGAAACATCTTGAGCAATGCTGTCTATTGTAATCTCATCAAGGAAAAGACCCAATGCTGTCTATTTGTTTTATGGATGAATAGACTACATGCTTTTACATCTGAGGGCATTCAGTTTTTATCTTTATTTTCCGTTCTCAGAAGAAAAATGAGAATTTAGTGTTGAAGTGAAGTTTTCATATTTTAATTAACAATGCATTAGAAATTATCTTGGAAATGATCTTGCAGTATCACCATAATTATTAAAAACTATTCAAATTCACTTATACCTAACGTTGTTGCTCTGATATTTACGTTGCCAAGTTTAACGGTTGAGAGGACCACAGCAATATTGAACAAAACATGTTCTATCATCGTAGCCTCTTGTATTGTTTATTAGCTTTTATGCTACTTGAGCAATTTTGTACCTGGCAATGGGACAGTTGTTCCATGACCCTCTTGTTATCCTTCTCAATGACACACTGTGTTTGGGCAGTGGGGACTCAGTGCTACTGAAATAAACTGGTACATCTCCAATTATGCTTGGTTGTTCTCTCTTCTTACTTCTTTCTCCCTTTGGGAATGCTTGGACTACCCATACCAATAAACCCAATGACCTGGACAGAAACTGGTGAACCCAAACAATTAAAAGTGGTTGCGAACAGTAAAGGGCCTGTCCTACCAGCATCCAACTCCATGCGATGAGCGCGACCAAACTAGAAGCGGGGGCCGCGCGGAGGTTGGGTGATCCCTGTACAGGGCCATTCCCAACAGCATGCGGCAAGAGCGACAAAACCGGCAGCGAGGGCCGCGCGGAGGTCGGGTGAGTGGCGCAACGCGGCGCAAAGTGAGGGGAACTTGGAGCAAAGTCTTAAAGGTAAGTTCGCCAGGACAGAGAGGGGAACACAGAGAGGGGCACAGAGACACACACAGAGAGGGCCACGGAGCCACACACAGAGAAGGTCACGGAGGCACCTACAGAGAGGGTCACGAAGGTACGACGTCGAGGCGGTGTGTAATGCGTCGAGGCGACTGCGAGCCGACAAGCCGTTGTCGCGTGGAATTTTTGAACACGGTCAGTTTTTCGGAGCCCTGCGCGATGTCGGGACGAACTCCGCACAATTCCGCACGGCTCCGGCGATCGAACTGGGACCGGCCCCGCAACGCCGGACGGCTCAAGCGACCACGTTAGGTCGTGCTCATCACATAGAGTTGCGTGCTGGTGGGACAGGCCCTTAAGTAATCCACAAAGCTGAACATATTCACTTATGATCAGATATGTTTACTTCATTCTGTTTTCTGCTTTTAAGTTTTCCAGCAGTGAGTATTTCTGGCAGTGTATCGGCAGTGTTGTGCAACTTCTCCACAATGTTTATTGCTTGGCATCATTCAAGAGTGTCCATCTGCAGGATCTTCCAGCAAGGAAGTTGATTCCTGCCCTGTTTTTATAATGACTGACTTCCTTCCTATCAAACTAACTTTTGAAAAATATAATTTTGAGATTATGTTTAAGTGGAAATATTACAGTGTGTAGTGAAATATAACAATTTAATGTTTTAATAAGTCATCTGAAAACTCACAGATTATTTTTTTCAAAAAGGAACAGTCTGTGCTGTAATGTTTCAGTGACAATTTAGACTGTCATGCAATCATGAGACTTGATTTCAAGCAATGATTTTCGTTTGCTGGTAAACTTTCTGCCACGGTATTGTGGAGTAAAACATTAGCCGGAAGAAGAATCACTCGGAGTGCGTTTTGTAAAGTGCCGTGTGTTGAATAATTATGCATTGTGCGTTTAATCATCTTATTGACAAGAGATATGCTGTATGTCTAAAGGGACCAACTTTTAGAAAGAGCATGTATTTCAAACTACTTTTCTTCACTTTATTAAGTAATTGATGTGAATGTAACTAGCAAAGCAGGTATTTGATTATCCACCCTAATTGCCCCCAGTATGTAGTAATTTACTATTTTATAGAATAGTTAAATGGCATTCATATTGTTGTTTATGGAGTTATGTAAAGCCCGAATAGGTCAGAAGGGCAGTTTTCTCAAATAAATTAGTGAGGCAGATGGATTTCATGGTTACCTTTACCAATAAATAGCTTTTAATTCCAGGCGTAACTACATATTTGGGTTGAAATCTAGCAGCTGCTTTTATACACTTCATCAGTTGGCTTATATTTAGTGTAGCATTAGAATAGGAAAATTGGTTTGTGGGAAACCAGGGAAACCTCTGCCTTATTTGATAAGTGTCTTGAAATAGCTTAATCTTAAATAGAACTCATTTTCAAAATAGAAACTGAGAGATGAAATGTAGACAGAGTATATATGTAGAAATTACTTCGAATACGTTTTTTTTAAATTAGGTCATTGTTTAAGTTATACAGGGCTGGAGATTAGGAGGTCCGTGGTGAGAGGGAAGGTGTAATGCACCTGGCAGTCAGTGGTTTGCATCACCGTGTCTGTACTTACTGTCATTAAACCATTGTTGGAATGTCAGACCATTCGCTCTTTAGTTCTGTTTGCATCTGAATTGGGTTGTATGGGTTGTATGTCCAGGTAGTGACCATAATGGTGCTTAATGCATCTTGAATAATGTTCATAATAGTCCGTTACTGTGTCTAGGGTTGCGCAGTGAGGTCCAGGAGCCAGAAGAAGCTGTTTTTGAATCTGGAGGTAACAATTCTCTGGCTCCTGCACTTTCTTCCTGATGATAGCGGCAAGGAGGGCAGGGCCAGTGTGGTGTGCGTCTTTAAAGATGGTGGGAGGTCAATACCTGCGATGTCCCTGACTTTCTTCTGTCTCTTGGGCGTTGGAATTACCGAGCCAGGCCATGATGCAGCCAGTCAGCTTACTTTCCACTGTACAGACACCAAAGCAGACATCTAACGTTCCACTATAAAGCCAGGCAAAGTTATTTAATTTCCAGCATGAGTCTGTGGGAAATCTCGCTGGGTCTTATCCACAACCCTTTCAGAACTGCAAAAATCTGCAGTGGGCTATGGAGATTGTTGGTCTGTGTGGTGTGGCAGGGGTGGTGAAGACCATATGCAGGATGAGGGTTCCCTGGCCAGCAGAAGCCCAGACTCGGAGAAGCATTCCAATCCCACAATGACAAATATCCTTTAGGAATCCTTAGGAATCCTACTTGTGTTATGACAGCTTTCACTAAACCATTGTGGTTTAAATAGTAGCAGGTAGATATATATTAATGAGTTATACCATTATTAAAAAATGATGTGGGACAGAAAAGGAGAAAATTACTCTATACACTTGGTCAGGTATATGGATAACAAAGGTTTAGGAGGAATATGGGCCAAACGCAGGCAAATGGGACTAGCTTAGATAAGGCATCTTGGACGCATGGATGAGATGGGCCAAAAGCGATGTTTCCGTGTGCATGACTCTATGATTCAATGTAGATCCATCTCTCTGCCTAACTGGTATCCTCAAGTAAGAGAAATTACTACTTCTGCCATCATATGAGAGGTTACAAGAATATTGGTTAAATGGATATCTGATGCTGGTTTCATAACCTTGCTCCCACAAAGCACCCACTTTCACAAGCGCCAAGGTAATGCAAAAGAGAACTCTGCTTTACAAGCCCCAGTGGATACTGTGTAAGAAGGAACAGCAGATGCTGTTTCATTCGAAGATGGACACAAAAAGCTGGAGTAACTCAGCAGGACAGGCAGCATCTCTGGAGAGAAGGAATGGGTGTCTCGACCTGAAACATCACCCATTCCTTCTCTCCAGAGGTGCTGTCTGTCCTGCTGAGTTACTCCAGCTTTTTGTGTCTATCCCCAGTGGATACTGGCAGGTGTGAAAATCCCATTGTTAATGTGACATCCCTTGTGGCACTGGGCCACACCAGTACCTATTGCCAAGTCATGTTCATTGCTTGGACCAAGAATGACAGTGACCTGAGTTTTAAAGGAGCAACATTCTTTTGGTCCACTGCTTCTGGCCCAGCCTGTGGGAAAATAGAGGAGCAACAGGATAATCTGGTCACTGGAGCCAGACGTGTTTTTCTTCCAGAGAAACAATGGTTCATTTTACAGAAACGTTTTCATGAAGACAAAGCAAACTGTTTAACATTGATTACCGTTAAGAGGGCAGATTGCATTTTGATAAGTAATCTTTAAACAAAGGTCAAACCATTTGGCACCCAATGTCTCTGAGTCATGGAGTTACATAGCATAAAAACAGGCCCTTCGACCCACTGCGATTATACCGCCCATGGTGCCAGTCTATACTACTCTCACTAGTCTGCATTAATTCCATATCTGTTAATGCCCTGCTCATTACAGGTACCTGTCCAGGTGGCTCTTAAACAATGTTACTATTCCTGTCTCCACCATCTGGCCGCTTATTCCAGATAGCAACTATCGTGTGTGAAATATTTATCACTGAGATCCCCTTTAAACCTCTTTCCTCTTGTCTTGCCCTTTATTAAAGTTATGCCCTTTAACTTTAAATTGTATCACATCAGAAAAGCAGTTATTTATCTTTGTTTTCCATTCTTCCAATAATGAAGCCATAGAATGGATCAGAAAATGATCATTGGTGCTATTTTAATATTACTGTTAAATAATTGAAGCCCTTATTTGTTTTTTTTTCCCAAAGTGTAACAAGCCAAACCCACCAGAATAGCTAAAATGCTGGGAAGTTTGGGGACAGTTCCAACCCTCCGATATACATGTTGATGTTTTTTCATTGGGGTTTGGGCACAGGCTGAATTATTTGCCAGAATCCAAAGTAAACTGACAAATGAAAAATCAACTATTAACTTTTCATCTGATGATGTTATCCATACTGGATAATTGCCAATACTAATGTACTCTCCTGCTCTTTAATAAAAGTCAGCGTGCAGGTATCAAATAAATACTCCATAGATTTGGAATGAATGATCCAGTTAATAAAACATGACCCCTTTAACATCGTGTTTGCATTTCAGTGACTCAATTTTAACATAACATGTCACAATGTCCAATAGTTATGTTTACTGCATCGTGCGTTGTGTGCAGTTGTAAAACATGTGAACCCTTTGTAACAATATTGAGGAACTTTTCTATATTTTAATGACAAATTATGTTTCAGAAGGTACATCCCGAGGTGCTTTTAATTGTTAAAGTTTGAGTTTTTGGTTTTCTCTGTTTTCGTAGTCTTGTCTTCTCACGTGAATATTTACTAAATTTTAAGTTATTTTTATTTATGAAGACGTGATTGGCATATGGCCTTGAGTGTGATAGTATAATTGTTCTAAGTTTTTATCAGTTATTCTCCTCAGTTTCTGTACTAATAACTCTGCACTGCTTCCCCTGTGCCCTGTAGTTCAGGCCACTTCTCCAGTGTAGCAGCATGCTAGTGGCTATGGCAGGGTGTTATTGCTCACAGCACATTGTTCTGTTGCACTGATCCGATGGCCTTCTTTCTTTGTGTCCCTCACAGAAAAATGAAATTATAATGAGCCAACATTTAAACTTTCATACCTCACTCCCCAACTCATTATCTCCTTTTTCACTGAACCTTAGTTTTTCTCAGTGAATACTTTTTGTCCTAGTTGATTATAGCTACCCATTGTGGCTATTATTCACAGGACAGTCTGTTCAACTATTGAGAGGATCGTAGCTCCATTCTGGGAGAGGTAGCATAGCTTATGGGGGAATCTAAAACTAGGTAAATGTTGGAGTAACTCAAGGGTCAGATTGGAGGACACTGAGAGGTGACATTTCTCAACGTTTCACAGAAGAAGATTGACGAAGGTTCCCGACCCAAAACGTCGCCTATCCATGTCCTCCATAGATGCTACATGTGCTCCACTGGAGAAAGCAGCAGAGTTGGATTTATTTAATATGTTCAAAGCGGAGCTGGACAGATTTTTAGTCAAAAGTGCAATAGACAATAGGTGCAGGAGTAGGCCATTTGGCCCTTCGAGCCAGCACCACCATTTAATGTGATCATGGCTGATCATCCCCAATCAGTACCCCGTTCCTGCCCTCTCCCCATATCCCCAGACTCCGCTATTCTTAAGAGCCCTATCTAGCTCCCTCTTGAAAGCATCCAGAGAACCTGCCTCCACCGCCCTCTGAGGCAGAGAATTCCACAGACTCACCACTCTCTGTGAGAAAAAGTGTTTCCTCGTCTCCGTTCTAAATGGCTTACTCCTTATTCTTAAACTGTGCGCCCTGGTTCTGGACTCCCCCAACATTGGGAACATGTTTCCTGCCTCTAGCATGTCCAAGCCCTTAACAATCTTATATGTTTCAATGAGAACTGCAATCTTATATGTTTCAATGCAGTCAAGGGTTAGTGGGGAAGTAGGGGGAAAATGGAGTTGTGGCATTTAGGGTCAGTTCTTATTGATTTGTGGACCAGGCTTTATGACCCACTCTTACTCTGATTAGTTTTTTTCTTATGATCCAACATTCACACCTTCTGGTGTGAGTCATTGAAATCTGTAAAAGATGAACATAACCAAATTTATTTTCTCCTCCATATTCCACGGGGAGTGGACGCCAACAGAAGTGTCCTCATGTTGCAGCAGATAAGATCAATTGAATCAAATCTGGTTTAAAAAAACCCTTTGAATTTGGGATTTCCTGATCTGTGTGGCTAAGTGGTGCAGCTGGAAGAGTTGCTGCCTCACAGCACCAGAGACCTGGGTTTGGGTGCTGTCTGTGTAGTGTTTGCACATTCTCCCTGTGACCGTGTGGATTTCCCCGAGGTACCCCAGTTTCAATAGACAACAGACAATAGGTGCAGGAGTAGGCAATTTGGCCCTTCAAGCCAGCACCGCCATTCAATGTGATCATGGCTGATCATCCCCAATCAGTACCCCGTTCCTACCTTCTCCCCATATCCCCTGACTCCGCTATTTTTACGAGTCCTATCTAGCTCTCTCTTGAAAGCATCCAGAGAACCTGCCTCCACCGCCCTCTGAGGCAGAGAATTCCACAGACTCACTACTCTCTTTCCTCCCACATCTCAAGGATATATGGGTTTGTAGGTAGGTTGCCCTCTGTAAATTGCCCCACGTAGAAAGTGGATGCAAAAGTGGTATAACATAGAACTAGTTTGAATGGGAGATCGATAGTCGCCATGGAACTGGTGGGCCAAAGGGCCCGTTTCCATGCTGTATCTCTAAACTAAACTAATCTATCACACCCATTTAGCCACTGAGCCACATGGAGGTTTTATTACATATTGTTCAAATGTCTTCCCTTGTAAGTGTTGGTTTGCACAGAAGTTGATTCACCCAAGAGTAAACTCAAATTGTTCGGAATTTTCCAGGAAGCCTTGATTTAATTACAGGAGTGTTTTTTTTAAATTATTTCTGGCTCATCTACACACTGCAAGTTGTTTCCACAGCGTTATGATAAGTGCTCGCTCATCTGGTGACATTTAAACAGCTACATGGAAAAACGTGACCCTCCGCCACTGTTCTTTAGCTTCTTGGAAATTTATTAAATGTCAACAACAACCAAATGTATGACTCTGATCTCAAGGACAATGCATTTACATTAAGATTAGGTTTTTGAGAGTGACCAAAAAGAGAGCAATTTTGTAAAATCTTCTATTATCTTGGAAAGATTATGGTGTCAAAGTTTGCATTGTGATGATCCTGCAAAGCATTTACGCATATACCAGCCTGCCGACAGGGACATTGCAGGAGGGTGCTGAACATTGCACTCACACATCTCGTTTTGTCTTCCCAATTGCTGCCATTTTAAGTCATGGGTGTCTGGAACAACGGAGGTTCCTTACCACAAGTCAGCATGGATCTTGTTAATATTGCAACAGATATGTGCTGCAGATTGGGCCAAAGGACAATATTTCCTCCTGAATAAAGCTGTTCCCTCTAATTCTCGGTCCCCAATACAATCCGGCAGCATTTGGGACGTAATCTGGCCCAGAAGGGATGCAAAAGTGCCCATGTTTTATTCATGTGGTTAAGTTTGATTCTTACTCTAGAAAATCTGCTTTTGTACATAAATTAGATGCAACAAAACAACAAAACAGAATTATTTGTGATGCACTAATTGCTCAAAAGCAAATTTATTTTTCTTTTATAGCCAGGGCTGTCCATTTTCAGTTTGGATCTGACGCATTTGGAACTTTTCCTCTTTCTCCATTTTCACACTTTCTGCCTACGTGTCTTAGTTTAGTTTAGATTGGAGATAAAGCATGGAAACAAGCCCTTTGCCCAACTGAGTCCACACTGACCATTGATCATCCAAACACACCAGTCTTATGTCAGGGCTGCCAACTCTCACGCATTGAGCGTGAGAATCACGCATTTCGACAAATCCTCACGCTCTCACACTGATCACAAATTTCTCACGCTCTGTCGTGAGAAATTCTGTGATCAATGAAAATTTCTAAATTCATCAACTGCATGGGCCTGTGGGTGTTGGAGTACCGGGGCAGAGGGAGGGATGGAAGCAGAAGCAGCGGTGGTAGAGTGTTTGCCGGCCTGGCGAGTCGCTCGCTGCAGCTCCGGCCATGGAGCATCCTCAGTTCAAGAGTCCCGGGCCGTCGGAAGCACTGCGCCGCTGTCGTGAGAGTCTGTGCGCCGAAATCACCCTGGTGACCGGCATGGACCAGTTAGCGGCTCGGTGCATCCTGGAAGACAACCAGTGGCTGCTGGAAGTAGGTACCAAGCACTGGGTAGAAGCGGTGGAAGATAGTGGCCTTCTAATGGGGGTGGTTAAAAATACTTTAAACAAAAAATATTGAAATCATACTTCCACAATGCACTAAAACATGATTTTAATACATCAAATTTCAAAAAACAAGCCCCCTCCAACACCCTCCCCCAACTCGGTCACTCCACTGCCTCACCGGGTACCCCCAAGGCCAGTGATCAGTGATTGCTCAGCCCCCCACTTTCAAAAATGCTCCGCGGCCCCTGGTTCAGACAGAGAGCACTGCCAGATGTGAGCGGGGAACTGAGGCCAGTTGTCCATGATATCTGGATCCCAGTGCTCAGCGCTTTGTGTTTCGGAGTTGGCTAATGTTATTGATTTGTAATTAGCCTGATTTGTAATTAGTTGACAAAACCTTAATTTATTAATCCAGACTATCCAGGAGGATGGGATAAGTGTAATATTTTAGAATGACATGCAAGGTGTCAGGCAGTCTTGTCACAACAGACAGCCCCGATAACCCATTATTTCCTTTAGTTAAATATTGGGAAGGTAGCACTATTGTCATTTGCCACTCAACTATTATGTTTGTTTACCTCACTGACTATTTCTAAACCCCCCCCCCCCCCCCCCATATTCCTTTGACAGGTTGAATAGAAATGTCCCCAATCTCGTTGTTTTATCAATTGAACACATAGATGAACATCCTCAAGGAGTGTAATCAGATGGAAACTGATTCAGATGCGATGTTTAAGAGGTTGTTCAAAGAAGGGGCATATTTTAAAGGGGTGACAGAGATACTTGCAGGGGAATGTGTGAGGAGGTTATTATTTGTCTTTAGTTCTAGCTTGAACCAGGACATCTGAAGCTTCAAAGTTTAATACAGTAATTGTGCTGATACTGACTCTAACCAACCACATAATGAATATCATCCATTCTGGAGGTTTTATTTTTTCGATGCCATTAAAACTTCACTTGAATTTCAATCATTTCAATGTGAAAGTAATTGGGAATGGGGAGCATTGGAACAAAAATTTGCCCTTGGTCCATATTAACTGTAATATAATAATGTATGCATGTTGGTAGGTGCAATTAAAACAAAAATCATTTTATCATTGTTGTGTTATGAATACCACAGAAAATATTATGTACTCCCAACATCACATTAAATAGAATATTATTGCTTAAATATATATTGTTATTGGACTTTGCATTTCGGAAAAGTCCCAGCTGAGAGGAAGACGGCAAAGTACTGAAAATATTGGGGGTGAAAATTACTTCAGGACAGTTTGTTAAGAAAATGAAGGAAATTGTAACATAATACATAAAGCTGAGTGAGTATAATGTTATGGATGATAAATTGTGTTCAACCAATTGATGACTTCTTTGAAAAAATAACTAGCATGTTAGATAGCAAGAAAGCCAATGGATGTAGCAAATTTTGTTATACAAAATTTGGTCCGTGAAGTGCCCCATAAAAGATTACTGCATTAGATAAGCACCTGTGGACTTGAACGTAATAGGTTAAGTCCAGGGGGTCAGTTATGGGGCTTTATGTGTGGGCCAGATATATTGTCAGTGCAGAGGGGCTGGGAAAAAGGCCAAGTGTGCATCCAGAGTCATGGTCTGGAATAGTACTGGGTGTGTAGTCTAAGCTGGGACAATGGGAGTGTTCAGCACTGGGAACCTAAGCAGGTAAGCAGCTATGATCAAGGTAGAATAGGGGGCCAGGTGTAAGGCTGGATTCGGGGTCAGGAATGAGAGAAGGTATGTAACTGTAGTCGGGGTCATGAGTAGTACCAGGTGTGCAGTGAGACCCAGGTTGGTCAAAATGGGCCAAGTGCTTGATTAAAATCTGATTTCCATACATGAATACACTAAGATCATTCATGTGCTGCACCTGTTAATCAGAGCCTAGCTCTACTGTGGAATGTAATTAGGAATGTAATTTAGCCTAACCTTATTCATAGCTAATCCAATTTAAAGCATAAATATTGCATTCAAGTGTAAGTTAAAAGGCTCACTACAGTATGCACCAGATTGCACAATGTTGGCAGCCCTGCTATGTTAACCCACTATTGCATCCATTCCCTGCACACTGGGAGCAATTTATTGACGGCAATTAACCTACTAACCCACACAATTATGGGATATGGGAGGAAAATTAGACACCTGAAGGAAACCCTTGTGGTCAGAACATGCAAACTCCATGCAGACAGCCAAGGTCAGGATCGAACCTGGGTCTCTGGTGCTGTGAGGCAACAGCTCTACAAGTGGTGTCATTATGCCGCCGCCTTCGGATGTAAATTAAAGCAGTCTTTTTGTTTTGTTTCATTTGTTTTGTTTCACTGATGGAATCATGGAAAATTAGTTTATTTGGACTATTTGATTTGGGCAGCTCACTGAGCAATCCCCAGCCTTTCTTTGTCTCCTAGGCCTTTATTTGCCTCTGCTTCAAATTGTTTATTTATTCTTCCCTGTGGCAAGTCAGCCCCTACTCTTGCAACTCTCTGATAAGCTCCCACCCTTCTTTTTAAATGAGTTCAAGTCGACGATCATCATAATTCAGGAAATGGTCCTTCCCTTTGTACGTGACCAAAATCTTGCATTAGTTTTTTTTAACTTTTGGTTCCTTTGCTGCAGTTATTTGTAATCCCAAATAATTCTCTGGTGTATCTGCACTCTCATTTCCACTATTATATTTCAAGAAAATAAATTATTTTTCATAGTTTTGATCCGTAACCGGTATCTCCCAACCTCCAGATGTGGCCGTGAATACCCTTTCATTTGTGATACGCTCAGAGAAATCACTTTCTCTACTTTCTTTGGCATTTGAACTTAACCCCTTCCATCTACTTTGCTTTGCCCCAAATGCTTTCAGCGGGTTTCTTAATTTCCTTTTAGTTATCATTTCATTTGATTGCTCCATGATTCCCTGTCCCGTGAGGTGGTCCCCATTTTGATTTAATAATGAAGACATGTTTTTCTCCATCAAGCCACTCTTGAAGATATCCCCATATCATCTTACTTGCTAACTGTTGAGATCCGATAAATTTTGGTCACTATTCTTATCCTTCTGCTTTCCACTCCATTGTGATTTCACCATCTATTTCAATTTTTATACTAAATCGGACTCTTTTCTATTTTTCTTCTTCATTCAGTTTATATTAAATTGAGAAATGTAATTTCCTCACCCCTGCCAAAAAAGCTTTACTCAAATCTGCCATAATTAACACTATTTCTAGATTAGGAGCCAAGTTTCAAGGAATTGCGATCAATGTTCCCACAGAAGGAAGAATGGGTGTGTGAAAATGAGTTGGTTAAACTCCCCTGCTATTGAAATGTCACACCAATTAACACTGAATAAACAGTGAATGTTTGCATTTCACTCTCAATGAGTTTCAGTTAGTATCCCTGCAACATCTATATTGTTTATGGTAGAGAAACATAGATGTGATTGATTCATGGTATAAAGTTAATTGATTTGGTAAATCTGGTTTACTTTGTATTAGGGAATTTTCTTCACGATTCATGTGTGTAATGTGGAAGTTGGTGCATGGTTTCTTATGTGTGCTGCTGTTTGCTCACTAAAAACTACAGAGCAAATTTAACAAATTATATACATCACATGAAATGAATCAACCCAGATTATGGAGTGGTCAATAATTTGCTTTTTTTAAAACCAGAGATGTACATATTTTATTCATTTTGGTTTTGTTGTAAATATGGGCTGTAAAATGCACAGGCTTAGTACAACCTCCCTGCAGGAGGCTCCTTGGAAGTACAGTGAAATTCCTATTGAAGGACCACAATTTTGGATACCTGTGGTCCCTTCCTTTTCCAGAATTTAACCATCACCTATTTTTGTGTGGGCTCCAGCCAAGTCATTATTAGGATGTTGCCCTCCCATTCACCCTGCATCTTCTGGCAGAGTCAGTGGTGGAAGGCACTGGGGCACAGTGCCAACCCCAGGTCCTGGGATCGTATCCCTGAGCAATTCCAGAGAGATTATTTTGGTCATCAACATAAAGTTAGTTGATGACCAACTTCCCTCCTGGGATAAATAAAGTTCTATCGTATTGTACAGACCTAAAGAAGAAAGGAAATTGCAGCCAAATTAACTCCGCAATCAAATCAATTTGTTATGAAGTTCCTCGTTGGTAATATCAAGGGAAAAAAATACTTTTTTTTTGTTTGTTTGTAATAGCTGATAAATGATTGGTCTTTCAGGCATGTATACCAGATTAAAGTGGTACTTGATGCTTGAGTATGATACTTGATGTACAAAATAGCTTTAAGTCATAGCATTAAATTTAGTTTAGAAGTTTTACCTTCAAGTGATCTTATCATTAACAGCCCATTGCCTTAAATATGGATATTCTGAAGCCATATGCTTTCTAGTACAAAATCTGCTGAACAATTATAATAATAATGCAAATCAAGGAAACACTGAAATCTGGAAGATTAAAATGTAAAGGATCTCCAATGACTTGGTAATTACGATTCAAAACTGTCTTACCCGTAGAAGACAGTGGGAACTGGTGGAAGAGTCTTATTCTGGCTGGAGGGCAGTGACCAGTGGTGTTCTGCAGGAGTCAGTGTTGTTTGTGATGTACAGTATATGAATGACTTGGACAAAAAATGCAGAGCATGAAGAAAATGAACCATGTAACATTGGTTATCTTGACTGAGGGATAATGTTGTCCAAGGCACCAGGACAACATGGCAGTATTCTCTTTGTGAATAGAATCCACCTGATTTGGTGGACAATGCCCTGGATTAATGGTTCATCCAAAAGTCAATTATCCTACAACAACCAATCTGTCATTACTATTGACGGTTGGCAACTAAGATTAGGTCTTTGTTTAAACCCAAGATGAAGCAATGGGTTCTAATGCAAACTTGCATATTGGCATTCCATGGCATTCATTTGAGGAAGACCAGGGTATGTATCCCAGCTAATATTTATTCCTCCATCAAAAAGCAGATCATCCGATCACTATCATGTTAATATATTTAGAATTTTACCAAGTTAAAACAGGCTGCCACGATTCTAGCAGTAACTACAGTTCAAAAAGTATTTCATTGTTCTGATCATGTAAGTCTTCTGCAAAAATGAAAATCTTTCATGTGAGAACATATCATGTTTACATCAAGCCAAACTCTTTGCAACCACTTGTGTGGAGCTAATTACCAGATGATAGACACAAAGTGCTGGAGTAAAGCAAGTCGGGCAACCTTTCTGTAGAAAAAGGATGGGTGATGTTTTGGGTTGGGATCTTTCTTTCTCCAGAGATGTTGCCTGACCGGCTGAGTTACTCCTGCACTTTGTGTCTATCTTTGGTATAAACGAACATCTACGATTCCTCAGACAGACACAAAAGCTGGAGTAAGTCAGCGGGTCAGACACCATCTCTGGAGAAAAGGAATAGGTGACATTTTGGGTCGAGAGCCTTCTTCAAATCCTTGTTTCTACTAATTACCAGATGAGGAAGGCTGAACTGAATGGTGCAAACATGTGAAAGTAACCATGAATATGGCTCCTAACAGATTAAAACCAGGATCGAGGGAATTACAGACCAGTTAGCCTGACTTCGGTCGTGGGAAAGATGCTGGAGTCAATTATTAAAGAGGTAATAATGGGGCATTTGGATAGCAGTAAAAGGATTAGTCCAAGTCAACATGGATTTATAAAGATAAATCATGCTTGACTAATCTTCTGGAATGTTTTGAAGATGTGACAAGTAAAATGAATGAAGGGGTGCCAGTGGATGTAGTGTATCTAGACTTTCAGAAAGCCTTTGATAAGGTCCCGCACGGGAGACTGGTGACTAAAATTAGAGCACTTGGTATTGGGGGTAGGGTGTTGAGATGGATAGAAAATTGGTTGGCAGACCGGAAGCAAAGAGTAGGAGTGAATGGGTCCTTTTCAGAATGGCAGGCAGTGGCGAGTGGAGTGCCGTAAGGCTCGGTGTTGGGGCCGCAACTGTTTACCATTTATATAAATGATTTGGAAGAGGGAATTAGCAGCAACACTAGCAAGTTTGCGGATGACACAAAGCTGGGTGGCAATGTGAACTGTGAAGAGGATGTTAGGAGGTTGCAAGGGGACCTGGACATGTTGAGTGATTGGGCAGATGCGTGGCAGATGCAGTATAATATAGATAAATGTGAGGTTATCCACTTTGGCGGTAAAAACAAGGGGGCAGATTATTATCTCAATGGGGTTAGGTTAGGTGAGGGCGAGGTACAGCGAGACCTGGGTGTCCTTGTACACCGGTCACTGAAAGTTGGTGCGCAGGTACAGCAGGCAGTGAAGAAAGCTAATGGAATGTTGGCCTTCATAACAAGAGGATGTCAGTATAGGAGTAAAGAGGTCCTTCCGCAGTTGTATAGGGCTCTGGTGAGACTACATCTGAAGTATTGTGTACAGTTTTGGTCTCCTAATTTGAGGACGGACATCGTTGTGATTGAGGTAGTGCAACGTAGGTTCTCGAGATTGATCCCTAGGATGGCGGGACTGTCATATGAGGAAAGATTGAAAAGACTAGGCTTGTATTCACTGGAGTTTAGAAGGATGAGGGGGAATCTTATAGAAACATATAAAATTATAAAAGGACTGGACAAGCTAGATGCAGGAAAAATGTTCCCAATGTTGGGTGAGTCCAGAACCAGGGGCCACAGTCTTAGAATAAAGGGGAGGTCATTTAAGACTGAGGTGAGAAAAACTTTTTTACCCAGAGAGTTGTGAATTTATGGAATTCCCTGCCACAGAGGGCAGTGGAGGCCAAATCACTGGATGGATTTAAGAGAGAGTTGGATAGAGCTCTAGGGGCTAGTGGAGTCAAGGGATATGGGGAGAAGACAGGCACGGGTTATTGATAGCGGACGATCAGTCATGATCACTATGAATGGCGGTGGTGGCTCGAAGGGCCGAATGGCCTCCTCCTGCACCTATTTTCTATGATTCTATGCCTTTTGGCAAGCTCCAAGTGGGCTGTCATGTGCCTTTTATTGAGGAGAGGCTTCCGTTTGGCCACTCTACCATAAAGGCCTGATTCTTATTCATTCATTCATTCATTTATTGATGGAGTGCTGCAGATATAGTTGTCCTTCTGGAAGGTTCTCCCATCTCCACAGAGGAACTCTGGAGCTCTGTCAGAGTGACCATCAGATTCTTGGTTACCTCCCTGACCAAGGCCCTTCTCCCCCGATTGCTCAGTTTGGCTGGGCGGACTGCTCTATAAAGAGTCCTGGTGGTTTCAAAGTTTTCCATTTAAGAGTGACGGAGACCACTGTGCTCTTTGGGACCTGGAATGCTGCAGAAATTGTTTTATATCCTTCCCCAGATCTGTGTCTCGACACAATCCTGTCTTCGAGGTCTGCGGACAATTCCTTCGTCTTCAAGGCTTGGTTTTTGCTCCAACATGCACTGTCAACTGTGGGACCTTATATAGACAGGTGTGCGCCTTTCCAAATCATGTCTAATCAATTTAATTTATCACTGGTGGACTCCAATCAAGTTGTAGAAACATCCCAAGGATAATCAATGGAAACAGGATGAACCGAAGCTCAATTTTGGGTGGCATAGCAAAGGGTCTGAATACTTATGTAAATGTGATATTTCAGTTATTTCTTTTTAATTTGCAAACATTTCTAAACACCTGTTTTCGCTTCTTCATTCTGGGGTATTGTGTGTAGATTGATTAAATTCATTTTTTTAAATCATCAATTTTAAAATGCGGCTGTAATGTAACAAAATGTGGAAAACGTGAAGGGGTCTGAATACTTTCTGAATGCACTGTATATTATTAGTGTGAATGTGCAATGAAATGATTTGCTTGTACTTGATAAATATTACTTGTATGCTAGCATATAAAATCCAAGCAACTTATTTGTTTGTTGTCTCTCGTTGATTTGACTTTCCAACCAATCCCTGGTTGAATTTTATAAATGCAATCATGCATTTAAAGTATAAATGGTGCTTTTTCTTTGGAAAAATCTTTGGATTTCACTGCCACCCCAGTCCCTTGTTGAAATTTGAGAGAGTGAAAATCCAGGACCCTCTGGGTAAATTGTTTACTTTTCAGGATAAATGTTGACAACCCTATCTGATTAATGCTTCATTAAATCACCAGCAACCTGTGGCTGGACTGCCACTGTTTGCCAGGGAAATATTTAATAAACAAAGAGTTCCAAGATACTTACAGTAGTTCCGTTTTGTATAATACCATCAGGAAACCAGATTTGGTTCACTTGCTGATCTTAACTTTGATCAGACATTTCCAAGAAAAAAGTTGTTAAATGATAAATCATTCCAGTGGGCATTTTTATTTTGCTCAGTGGAGGGTTGTTTTGCATGTAGCCTTATGAGTCATTGACGTTAGTGTTATAGATGATATATTTGGACCAAGGAGATGCACAGTGACAGCTGTTTTATGTGTCTGCCCATTCTCCCGTTGCACTTCCACAGCAACAAATACAGAAATCTTCTGTCATTTTAGTAACCCGGCACTTTTCTAGGGTGGCGCAGCAGTAGAGTTGCTATCTTACAGCGCCAGAGACCCGGGTCCTGGGTTCGATCCTGACTATGGGCGCTGTCTGTACGGAGTTTGTACCTTTTCCCCGTGACCTGCGTGGGTTTTCTCTGAGATCTTTGGTTTGCTCCCACACTCCAAAGACGTACATGTTTGTTGGTTAATAGGCTTGGTATAAATGTAAATTGTCCCCAGTGTGTGTAGGATAGTGTTAATGTGCGGGGATCGCTGGTCGATGCAGACTCAATCAGCTAAAGGGCCTGTCTCCGCGCTGTATCTCTAAACTAAACTAAACTGTAACAACAGACCCATTCATGCACATGATCTATAACTGGTGCATCATCTGTTGTTACAGGACACTAGTATTGCTCTTGTCTCACCTGACCCTGATCCTCTGGTTCATTGATACTGCATCTACTGTAGATTTGATCCCGCTCCAAAAAAAATGTAAAAAGCAGTAATATAAATAGGCGAAGACTGATGATAATGAATCTCTGACCTCTATGTTAGACCTTTGGCAATGGCAACAAATTTACTTTTAACCAGCACAAAAGATGTTGTGAAGTGTGGTGTATTTAGGTAGTTAGTGGAGGTGGAAAGAGGTGTGATTAGTTGGTGGAGGAAGGGTAACCAAGCTTTTTCTATTGTTATTATAAAAAGCGCAGCACTGCCTCTCAAATAGATCTGAAGGTTCCTCATAGCCCACAGCTGTAAATGTTGCCTACATTGTGTATGCTTTTATTGTACCATCTTATTCAGCCTTGTACTCCTTTGTTCTCAGCTCTGTCAATCAACAGTCAAAAAGTATTAAATGGGATATAGCCAATTGGCCTGGGCATCAATCTTTTGTCACTCTGGGATTGATTTTGAACTTGCTGTCAGGACATAAAACCAATGTCGCGGTTCGGCTGCTCAATATAGAACCTGTCTGGCTTCCGCTTCCATTGATGGATGATCCACTGTGGCATTTTTATTTCCAGACTGCATGTTCAGAAGCTGCCCCGCTATGCACAGGCTGGCTGTCATGGAGCGTTTAAACCTGAAACCACTCTGTCATTCACTATTACTTAAATATCAGGAATTTAAAAAATAATAATTTTGGAAAACAAATTGAGTTGTAATTATAGTACACTGACAAAGGAGCATCAGCTCGCAAGCTGTTGACAGAGTATTTGACTTGGAGCAGGCGCACTTCAATCTCTGTTTCCATCAACCCCTTGCTAATGGAAGTGACATTGGTCTGCCTAAGGGAGGAAAATAAACCTGTTTATTATCCAGACTCAAACCATACAGGGCCTTGGTTTCTCAGTTGCGTTAAAACATCAGACAAATGCTTTTCCAAACCCTCCATCTCCAATAAAGGGACAATCACAGATAGTTGAATGGTGAAAAGATAAGCTTATTAAAATTCACTCTTGGTATCTGTTCAACAAAACCTTTTCACTGTATTATAGAAGGAACTGCAGATGCTGGAGAATCGAGGGTACGCAAAAGGCTGGAGAAACTCAGCGGGTGCAGCAGGATCTAAGGAGCGAAGGAGATAGGCGACGTTTCGAGTCTCGACCCGAAACGTCGCCTATCTCCTTCGCTCCTTAGATGCTGCTGCACCCGCTGAGTTTCATCCAGCCTTTTGTGTACCCTTTTCACTGTACCTTGGTACATGTGGAATAAACTAAACTGAAACTGTTCATCCCTGGCTAAACCTGGATTTAGTACTCTTTGTCATTAAGGTGGCAGTGAGCCTGTACCTTAAACCTCTCCTGTATGTGATGGTACTCCCCCAGTGCTGTCAGGAGCTCCAGGATTCCAGCGGTATAGATGGATGGTAATTTACGACCAGCTTTGGTTCTACAGTTCCTCGCACATTATCCCCAATAGTCAAGAAGACTTTAGAAATTTGGCATGTGGGGACATACTGAGAGGGTTGGGCTGTTAAAATTGCCACTATCAGAGGAAGGAGGAATGTTAGCCAATTTGATTGTCTTGTTCTCGGCATTTACACTTCATATTTTTAGACCGACAGTATTCACCAATGCTATCAATACTGTCACTCACCACTACTTATTTGTAACATGCTCACTGATCTCGATTTTGAGGACCACCTGGCTTCACATCTTAATACAACCATGAACATATAACTGACTTCCTGCGGTAAGGCATGAATGACTGAATGGAGGCATCAGGGAAACTTGGTAACTGAATGTCATCCCATCATCATTCTTGATGGGATTCAAAGGAAAACCTCTCGAATGGCTGGAGTCATTCCTTACACCAAGGTGGTTGTGGCAGCTAGACTTCAATCAATTCAGTCTCAAAAATCATTGGAGGAGTTCCATGGAGGAGTGTCCTAGGCCCAGCAATTCTCAGATACTTCATCAATTATCTTTCTTTCATCATGTGCTCAAAAGTGCGGATGTTCATCCATGGCTATGTAATGTTCAATTTTGCATCTCCGCAGCAAATGAAACAGTCAGGCCCACATGTAACAAGACCCAGGGAAATTTAGCAAGGGCTGATGTACAAGTTCCATTTGCCATGCACTAGTGGCAGGCAATGGCTATCTCTGCTAACACTCTGACTTCTACTCTTGACATTCACCCTCAGCAAATGCCTTATAAATAGTTGGGGAGTCACCGTTGATGAGTAGCTTATCTTGTCCACCCACACGCACACTGGCAGAGCACTGCAGTTGCACACCAAGTTCCACATTGCGACATTAACTTCCCCACCTCTGACCTCTACCATCAAGAAGGTGGCAAGCACTAGAGAACTTCATCACCTTCAATATCCCCTCCACAACACCAGCCTGACTTGGATTCTTCAGCATCACTGCATCAAAATGCTGGAACTTCCTCTCCAACACGCTTATTGGTACCTTCATCAGAAAAAACAGCTATGGTTTATAAAAGGCAGCTCACCACCATAATGCCGATCAAAAATTATGAAGTGGGAATGCTGGGAACAGGACGACCATAAAATTATCCGCTGAAGGATTCATGAGAATTGAACATGAAATTAAATACATTCACATTGTTTAAATAAGTGATAATTTGACAGTGGTCCAATTTGACTTCAGTCTAGGCTATGTCACTTGGCACCAGGCATTCCTGAAATATTAATAAATCTATCACAAAGAAAGAAGGAAGAAATATTTGCATTTATGTTGTGTGATTTCGAGTGCTCCCAAAGCGCTTTTCAGTTAATGAAATACTCATTGTAAAGTGTGTCGTTTTTTTGCAATCTGAGTAAAGGATGGGAGTTGGAGTGTGGTATTCTGTTAATGTGAAAGCAAAGTAAAGAGCTGCATTTTTTAAAGGTATTGTGCTGACTGTTTAGTTTTGTTTTAATAGAGGTAGAATTTTGCTGATTTAAATCAAAAGTGACATTTTATTCTGAAATAAAGTATCTTTTAACGCCAAAAAAATCCTTGATCTCAAAAGCTTAAAGATCTTGCCTTCAGGAAACTGCCTTCTAGTTATCCACTGTGTCTGTTCATTTTTCTACATATTTGTGGGTATCAAGATTGGGTATCTTTTTGCCGTCCCTTTCATATGCTTGTTATATGGTTAAAGTCCTGCAAGACTGTTGTTGGCTAGTCATGCTCAAATTTCTATAGTCCATTTAAGGGGGTTCCTTCATTATAGTCGCTTCACTCAAAATGTATTTCAAATTTTGATATAAGGTGCACAGTTTAAGAGGCACAGATAATTGGATGGGAAGACATCGAGGATGGCCTAGAATGTAAATGGTGTTGGTTCAGGAAGGCTAATTGGACAATGCATAACAAACCAATGATGGTTTGAGGACTGCTGTTGTGAGATGCCATTGCACATGACCCCAGGATTACTCTGCCACTGAAAAAACAATCGGGCCTGGGACCAGGTTGTGGTTTGAAGAGTTCTGGCTGCAATCTTGATCTCAATCAGGATAGTTCCTAAATAACATTCAAGCCAAGTTCTTTGTATGCATTTTCATGCCTGGTACTACAGTGAATCAGAAGTGTATGTGATTTTGTTAAAGGCTAGTATGTAGGAAATCGGGAAAGCTAACAGAATGTTATTTATTTGGTGGAGAATTGAATACAAAAATGGGGAACTTTTGCTTTGTTATGGAAGGCATTGCTGATACCAGATCAGGAGTGTTAAGTGGAGCATTTATCTTTTTCAAGGGAGGATGTCAATTCATTGCAAGCAGTTTGGATATGATTTACAACGTCAATGTCTGAAATAGGTGGGTTGTCTTATGAGGAATGGTTGGACAAGTTTTTGTTGGGTGAAGTTCAGAAAAGTGAGAGGTTGCATGTGGAAAGAATGTTTCCTCTTGTGGGAAAATCCACAACCAGAGTGTCACTATAAAAAACAAATTACTGCTTACCCATTGAAGACAGGTTGCGAGTCTTTGGACGTCCCTTCTTCAAAAGGTGGTGGAGGCAGTTGTTAAATATAGGCAGAGATCAAATTTTGTATGTTCACACACTGTGTCTGAAGCAGTCAATTTTCAGCAAGTGCACCACCTCTGCACCAGTGACATTAGATTATTCTACCAGATTATTTAGTAAATTATTCCAAAATGATTTGCAAATATCTGATTCCTGTCCCTCCCATTGACTTTATTAAGCCTGGTGCATCAATATCTGTGGGATTCAGTTTGAAAGATGTGTTCACTGGTGATACTCACACTATAAAAGGTCAAGACACAACTCATTTCAGATGGTGTTTCACACAAATGGATGGGCAGTAAAATAAATTGGGGGTTAGGACTTTTTTTCATTTCCAATAAAGTCAGGCTGGTATATTTGTAGCCTAGAATTTGCAAACAAATGTATTTATCCAATTAGTTAAAACTTCCCTACAATCAGATCGAGTTTGGTTTTCATAATCACTTACATCTGTTGATTCCTGCAGTGAAATAGTTCAAAAATTTACTCCCGGCTTCCAGAGTCATTAGGTTGGACCTGACGCACTTCTGCAGTGATGTTGTGGTTCTGAGATTGCAGACCCTTAGCAATCATAGTCATCTTACTTTATAGCTTCAGGTAGAGGTCAGCAATGATGTATTGATGTCCACTTAGCCAATTGCAGCATCTGTCTGGAATTCAGCCCGTGTGTCGATGTTTAAACTAACACTTAATTGAGGACTTGAAACAAATGATCTTGGTCGAATCCAAAAATGAACATCTGTGACTAGTCCTTGGTGCCACTTGATAGGTACTGTAGATGATGTCTTCCATCACTTGAATGCTCCGAGACCCTAGAAGTCTACAACCATTGATGTCTTTGCTGTTTCCTGCTTGTAATTGGCAGCTCCCACAGTGGCACTGAGAACCCCAATGCTTCAAACCTAATTGCTCCTATAAATTCCCAAACCTCCCTTTGCTCAAATCACAGTCTTCAAACCTTTTCTGAGAAATGTGTCCCTTACCTGTTGGAATCTCAGCATCAGAATTTACCCACGGATATTCATGTGGATATGCAGGAATTGGAAGGATAGTGATCATGTGCGGGCAGAGGAAAAGAGTTGAATTTGGCATCATTTTGGGCCCAAGGGCCTGCTCCTATTGTATAATGTTCCAGGTTTTAAGCATTATAAGATCTACCAATTTCTACTTTCAGACTGTTCAGTGGTTGCCTGCAATTTTATACAACTAAAAATTGCTAAATTCTAACGAAATTACACTTAAATTATAGTTTGTGGTTATATTCTTACCCTGAATTACCTCACTTCCTAATTATAGCCCCTGCTTTTTATTACTGAACAGAAAGGAACTTTGCAATTTGCACGGTTTTCTGGTAATTCATTCACTGATATGGCTATTTGCACTTGAGTGAAGAGAATTAATCTTGTTTCCAAACCCCATTCCAGAGCAGGTGTACTTTGTACCATATATCTTTGGTGTGGTACTGAAGACCGGAACGCTCCCCGTTAGGCCCGACTCGCCCCGCAGGCCTCCCAGGGGACTGCGTTGAAGCCAGGCAGCGAGCCACAGGAGCCTCAGCAGTGGCGGCGATGGGAGCTTCGGCGGCGGCAGGAGTTAGGCAGCGGTGGGGCCTCGCGGTCGATGAGCGAAAGGGGTGAGGGGAAGACAATGGGGACACGGCGTGGGGGGGGACTCTAGTTTTAGAATCCTCTGCCCACGGGATAAGTCTGTGTTTGTTCATTTGTTCCGGTGAAGGTGCTGTGCACACTGCAGCCACCCAACATTCGCCTGTCTTTTTCTTTTTGTTTTTACTTTTAATTTCAAGCTTGTGTGTTGCGACTGTCGGCAGACCAATTTCCCTCCGGGGATGAATAACATTTTATCGTATCATAATGTTAAACATTTGGATTTACTTAAGATAGATGCAAAATGCTGGAGTAACTGAGAGAGTCAGGTGTTAAACCAGTATGTGCATTTCATTTTTATTACATTTGGATTTATTTGCAGACTTGTTAATTAAACGGCAGTTAGTGGGTGTTACCTTACCTACTATTTCAAAAGAAATCTTGCCCTGGGCTACTTTGCATTACTTGGATGGAGGGTTCATTTCATCTGAAGAGACAGTGTAATGACCATTGAAACAACATTAAAAGAATCACCAATCTTGTGTCGAACAGTCTCGAAGAAGGGGCTTGAATCTAAGATCTTTTCATTTTGCTCCCACCGCCAGTCACGTCTTTCCATCCCCACTGCTTTCTGCAGAGATCACTCCCCCTGCAACTCCTTGGTTCACTCATCCCTTCCCACCACACCGTCCCCTCCCCAGGTACCTTCCCCTGCCATCGTAGGAAATGAAAAACCTGACCTTATACCTCCTCCCTCACCTGCATCCAGGGACACCAACAGCTCTTCAAGCCGAGACAGAGATTCACAATCACTTTTTCAATCCTCATCTACTGCAATTGGTGCTCCCAATGTGGCTTCCTTTACATCTACAAATCATGGACTAGGTGACCATTTCACTGAATACCTGTGCTCGATCTACTAAGCTTGTTGGATCTCCCAGTCGCTAACCATTTTAACTCCGTTACCCATTCCTATACTGACCTTTCTGTACTGGCCCTCCGCCATTGCCAGACTGAGGTCGCACATAAACTGGAGGAACAGCACCTCCTATTCCGCTTGGGTAGCTTACAACCCAACGATATGAACACTGGATTCTCTAATTTTAAGTAATAAACCCTCTGTGCCCTCTTCCTTTCCTGTGCCTCTCACCCTAGGCATCCCCATTTCTCTCATCGCCCGTCTTCTCCCTCCCCCCATGTCCTTTTCCAACCATATCCTTCCCTCCGACTTTACATTTCACTCCACTTTCCGGATCTGAGACAAAACACCTTTTGACCTCTGGCCTTTGAGAAATGTTCCTGCATCTGCCAACTTTCTTTGAAGATCCTTTAATTTTGAAGTAGGCATGTTGTTGGACTGGTGTCCAGAAACAAGCCCAAAACTAGTTAGATATAGTTAACTATAACTCTAGTTAGATATAGCTGGGGCTAAGGGAATCAAGGGATATGGGGGAAAAAGCAGGAACGGTACTGATTCTGGATGATCGGCCATGAACATATTGAATGGTGGTGCTGGCTCAAAGGGCCGAATGGCCTCTTCCTGCACTGACTTTCTATGTTGCTACTACAACACAGAACACGGCGGGCACACATTCTCCCTGTGGCCCTGGCGAGTGCGATGCCACATGCCCCACAAGTCGATGCTGATCTGTGATGCATCGAGTTGGATGTGTGGTTACATTTCCAAGTTAACCGGTTGAGAATTTAACACATTGCATAACTTTATATTTTGGCACTACAAATTCCCCAACCCTAGCAATGCACATCCACGCTTTATCATTACAGATCACCCACTTCCACCTCTTCTTCTTGCGAATGAAACATAAACGAAAGGAATAGTTAGATCTCAACCCGTGTGTTGAGAAGCCAGGTTGTTGTCTCTGCGTCAATGTCTGCCAGGCCCTGAGCTTACGGGGGTAAACGGGTCCTTTTCAGAATGGCAGGCAGTGACTAGTGGGGTACCGCAAGGCTCAGTGCTGGGATCCCAGCTATTTACAATATATATTAATGATCTGGATGAGGGAATTGAATGCAACATCTCCAGGTTTGCGGATGACACGAAGCTGGGGGGCAGTGTTAGCTGTGAGGAGGATGCTAGGAGGCTGCAAGGTGACTTCGATAGGTTGGGTGAGTGGGCAAATGCATGGCAGATGCAGTATAATGTGGATAAATGTGAGGTTATCCACTTTGGTGGCAAAAACAGGAAAGTAGACTATTATCTGAATGGTGGCCGATTAGGAAAAGGGAAGATGCAACGAGACCTGGGTGTCATGGTACACCAGTCATTGAAATTAGGCATGCAGGTGCAGCAGGCAATGAAGAAAGCGAATGGTATGTTAGCATTCATAGCAAAAGGATTTAAGTAATAGAGCAGGGGGGTTCTATTGTAGTTGTACGGGGTCTTGGTGAGGCCACACCTGGAGTATTGCGTACAGTTTTGGTCTCTTAATCTGAGGAAAGACATTCTTGCCATAGAGGGAGTACAGAGAAGGTTCATCAGACTGATTCCTGGGATGGCAGGACTTTCATATGAAGAAAGACTGAATAGACTCGGCTTGTACTCGCTAGAATTTAGAAGATTGAGGAGGGAATCTTATAGAGACTTACAAAATTCTTAAGGGGTTGGACAGGCTAGATGCGAGAAAATGTACCCGATGTTGGGGAAGTCCAGAACAAGGGGTCACAGTTTAAGGATAAGGGCAAAGTCTTTTAGGACCGAGATGAGCAAATCATTTTTCACACAGAGTGGTGAATCTGTGTAATTCTCTGCCACAGAAGGTAGTTGAGGCCAGTTCATTGCCTGTATTTAAGAGGGAGTTAGATGTGGCCCTTGTGGCTAAAGGAACCAGAGGGTATGGAGAGAAGGCAGGTACAGGGTACGGAGTTGGATGATCAGCCATGATCATATTGAATGGCCGAATGGCCTACTCCTGCACCTATTTTCTATGTTTCTATGTTACCTTACGTAGCCAATAACATTCACTTCTCGTTATAAAGGGGCGGCGCGCCCGATTGTCTCTGCATTAAACAATAAGAACCCTAATGAGACCCCTTGAGGATACCCATTAGAAACCAGAAGCAATTGGCTGCGTCCGCTCCCTCCATTAATACCTCGCCTGCAGCCCAGGCAATCGCATCCAGTTGCTGTCAAACATGTTGCATTTACCAGCTTTGTGCGGTAGTATTCTGTGTGCATCTGCTGGGTCGACGATCCAACACACGATGGTGCTGCAGGCATTCAACACTCTCACCCACTCTGCTGCAAGCTCTCGCCGGCTGTCTGCTCAAATCAGGAAATTACTGCACCGCAACCAGCGAGCAGAACATTTTGACAGTTGAATACAAAACCAGTGCAGATGTGCATTGCAATATTTATAGAACAGACCATTGTGCCGATGCTGAACACGATGCCAATTTAAATTAATCTTTTAAAAGGAGCAAAGTGGGAGGTGATAATTAAATCAGTTTTTCCTTCTGGCTTTTAAACAATTTTACAATAAAGAAGAGGGAAATAAAATCTGCTTTACTCCACTTTGCCTGTTCTGTATCTTAGCTGCCTTTTGTTTAGGGCACATCCTGTAATAAGCTGCTGGATCCCTTGAGATTGATTGCCACATGCACCATAAATTAAATGCACAGTTTGGTCTAAACTGTCCGCTTTTATCAGCTGGAGTCAGCGGTATTTAACTTTTGATCATTCTACTGACTTAAGGCCGGGCTATGAATGGCGCATTCCTGTCACCAGGGGTAGCTTCTGAATATACGACATAGAATGGTAGTCAGGAGCGTTGTATTGTCAAATATACCACATGGAACAATGAAATTCTTATTTGCAGCAGCACAACAGAATATGTAAACATAGTACACTGTAAACAATATAAACGGAAAAATAAGTTCAGCGTGTGTATATATACATATATACATACATACTCACACATATGTTATATATATATCATATGTGTGTGTGTGTTATATATATACATACATACATACTCACACATATGTTATATATATATAACATATGTGTGTGTGTTTTATATATATATATACACACACACCTGCACACGCGGATATACTAGACTAAGTGGGACCCGTTGGGTGCCATGTTCACACGGGAGGGCTGGTCCCCCAACGCAATATTCCACCTCTGCACCAATTCCAATATTGGAGGCCAGTGGGGGAGTGGGGGGGGGGGGGGGGGCTTTCTGTAGCGCTAGTATGGACATCGTGGGCCGAATGGATTAGTGTGCTGGCAGGTCAGGCTTGGTGGGCTGGCAGCTCAGTCACTTGGGCCTGGTGGGCTGGCAGCTCAGTCACTCAGGCCTGATGGGCTGGCAGCTCAGTCACTCAGGGCTGGTGGGCTGGCAGCTCAGTCACTTGGGCCTGGTGGGCTGGCAGCTCAGAAACTGCCAGATATTCTGCCCAAAACAGGTGAGCGACTCTCTGAGAGAGAAGGGAGAGAGAGTGGAGAATCTATTTTAGACATTTTTCTTTTTCTGCAGATCACAGCAATAAAGGAGGAAGGTCTATCCTGGCCTGGATCTCACAGGGAGCCAATGAAGGGAGGGAGAAAAATACTGGGATGAGGTTTAATATTTACAGGGGGAATACTTACTGGTGGGCCAAAGGGACTCCTTCTGGGCTAGTACAGGCCTGATGGGCCAAATGGACTCGTTATAATTTTTTTTTTAAGAGAGAGTGAAATCTCAGTGAAAGGTACTTTTTCTGGACTTTTCCTGGCCTTCAATTTCAATTCAATTTCTATTTCAAGCACAGGGCAGGCCAAACAACTCATTGCATTGTCATTTCACTTCCAATTTTGCGTTGCAATTTCAAGCACAGGCAGGGCAGGCCAAACAACTCATTGCATTTTCATTTAGGGCTAACAAATCATTTATTGCAAGTACATTGCACACTCACAGTTCAGTTTATTCACAGCTTAGAATCACAGTTGTGGCCTCTCCCTCGTGATCTTCCAGAGTAACTGATTTGCGTCCAGGCATCTGTGGTTTTATAGTCCTGCCCACTCCCCCCCACCCCCACCCCCAGAAGGGGAGTTACCTTCATCATGGTGATTGACAGGCAAGAGGACCAAGCAGCTGATCTCAAAAAATTAAAAAAATTCATAACCAAGGCTCGTAATTAGCGGTTGCCCGGGTGCCAATGACCACTCAAAGTGCCGCCGGGCAACCTAAACAGCGAGTCATTTTGTCCGGCTTGGCACGCAAACACTGGTTTATACCGAAAGACACCAAAAACTGGAGTAACTCAGTGGGTCCCAGGCAGCATCTCTGGCGAATAGGAACGTGACGTTTTGTGTCAGCGGCGGCAACAGCTGTAGTGCGGGGCAAAGATACTAGGTGCGGGGTGGCGAAGGGTCGGAACGAATGACGAGTCATTCATCAATGCCCATTCATCTTTTACTGATCACCATTCATCCTGTACTGATCCCCCTCATGCATCCTGTACTGATCCCCTCATGCATCCTGTACTGATCCCCTCATGCATCCTGTACTGATCCCCCCATTCATCCTATACTGATCCCCTCATTCATCCTGTAGTGATCCCCCATTCGTCCTGCACAGACCCTCCGATCCACACGGTCCTGACCCCCCCCCCCCCATTCATCCAGTGCTGATCCCCCTCATTCATCCTGTAGTGATCCCCCATTCATCCTGCACAGACCCTCCGATCCACACGGTCCTGACCCCCCCCCCCCCATTCATCCAGTGCTGATCCCCCCCCCCATCCATCCTGTACTGATCCCCCTATTCAAGAAGAATGGGGGGAACAGCCTGAAGAAGGGTCTCGACCCGAAACATTGCCTATTTCCTTAGCTCCATAGATGCTGCCTCACATTTTTGTCTACCCCCATTCATCCTATACTGATCCCCCCCTATTCATCCTGTACTGAACCCCCCCCCCATCCATCCCGTACTGATCCCCCCGATTCAAATGACTGACATCCCACGTGCTCTCCCCTCACAATTTTACATACTCCAACCAACACGTACTAATTCACCTGCCTCAATTCATCCATTCGGCACTGATTGCCTTCTCAACCCCCCCCCCCTCCCCCCCCCCGCCCCGCCATCTATCCACCCCGCACTGATTCACACACCCCCTGACCCAATTGTGCTTCATGGTCTTCAGAGCGAACATTGACTATGTTTGATAACGGAATGCAATCAAATGTGTTTTAATTCCCAATGTCATTATTTGTTTCGTCACCTTTAAACATATTACCAAAAGAACATTTGCTGCAGTTATGTCCTTTTGCCATTTCTTGTCAGTTAGTGTAATGTTTAACCTGTCAGATGGATATAGTCGGTTTTAACCGGTATTATCATAAAATGCCTATAGAAATTTCCTTGCAACCTGTATATTTACTTATGGATACATTCTGTGGGAAGCGAGAGTGTTTCTGTGCCAATAGCAATAACGACCCATGCTATGGCCATGACATTGTAATTTTCAGTCCTTCACAGAAAACATGCTTGCATCAATCTGTGGTGGCTGAGCATATATGTTACCATGGTCCAGGATTTATTGACACAGGTTGATCATATGCTGAATAATCCAACCACATTTTTGATTGGAAGTGGAAAGAACTAATAGAAATTGCATTAATTGCAATGTGTAAAAAGAGTTGAGATATTGTATTATAATTTTGCTGCATGTCATTGTGGTATATATTATGTCTTGTTTGGTGAATATGTTTGATTTGTGAGTTATTTGAAGCAGAAATAATATGTGAATGTAGACAAAAGTGCTGGAGAAACTCAGTGGATGCAGCAGCATCTATGGAGAGAAGGAAATATGCAATGTTTCGGGCTGAAACCCTTCTTCAGACGGATGGGTTTTGGCTTGAAACGTTGCCTATTTCCTTCGCTCTATAGATGCTGCTGCACCCGCTGAGTTTCTCCAGCAACCTTTTTGTCAACCTCCGATTTTCCAGCATCTGCAGTTCCTTCTTGAACATAATATGTGAATGCTTCATTGAGCATAATTCCGACTGGTAACTACGCACTTTGTCCGATCACATTATCGCACGCGTCATGCAAACCGTCTTAAATGACCACCTACATTGTCATTTGGCAACCTAAAAAGCTGTCACGGTTGCCCGGCTGGTAACAGGGAAAAAAAGTTAAGCGAGAGCGCTGATAACGTTATTATTTTTCATCGATCGAAAAATCCTCGGGGCTGCGAGTAAGATGGCCAAAAATCATAGCGATATAGGGTAGCGTTTTTTCTAAAATCAATATACAGCGCAACAGGAAGTGGTCAAGATGAGACTTTTAGTTACATACATATAAATACATACACACACATACACGCAAATACACATACATATTATATATATATATATGCACACGCACACACACACACACACACGCAAACACATAGATACACATTTAAAAAAACAAAAATAGCGCAAAAAGATAAAACCAATGCCTCCAAGTCTGTGTAGTTCAGAGTTTATTTGAAGGTTGGAGTGTTTAATAGCCTGACAACTGTAGGCAAGAAGCTGCTCCTGAACCTGGATGTGGATTGGGCCCAAAATGGATTACAGGCGAGGGTTTAAAGATAAGGTAAGTGTGCATACCTTACATTAGCAGGTGCATGTTTAAATAGTACATGGTACAAAAGATTTTGTAACTCAGAAATGGATTTCATAATTGAAAAATGTCCTTATAAAAGATAAGGCCATTTGGGCCACTGAGTCAATGCTTGCTCATTGAGCATACCATACCCCCATTAATTTCCTAAACATTCCCCTTAATTCCTCCTAGATTTTTATCATACATTTACATGAAGGTCCTGTTGTGCTTTTGTCTAATGTTTTCTTGCAAAGAATAATAATTGTAATATTTTAAATTGATTTGTTGCTGTTGACAAATTAAGGAAGGTTGTAAATATGTAGACCGTGGTTAATTATTGTTTAATAGGAGCCCAGTGCATAACAAAAAGCACAGTGATGATGCACAGCATCAGAAAAGTTCAATCATTGATTCTGATGATATATTTAGTATACTTTAAGCAGAAGTCCTGGCTCCAATTGGAATCTGCGATGCTGTAACGGTATGAAACTGTTGCCGCACTTATGCTGCTTCAGCAACGGCGACTGATAAATAGGTTTCCAAAACCTCCTCCTCAGCAATCATAAATTTCTGCAGACAAGTTTGTCTGCTCTGAGCACTGAAGTGAAGTGGAAAGTTATGAATGCCCTTGGAGCCTGACTTTTACTGTTTAAAAGTAACAGAAGAATTTTGTGGTAACTGATTCCAAACGCAGCTTGATCTAACGCCGAATTTTAATTAAAACTTAAATAAAGCCAGCAGCTCATTCTGTGCTCCTTAATTCATCACCACCGCAGTGCTAAGACGAAGCTTAACCATTGGATGCATTGCAGCAGTCACTTTATTAATGCTTTTGTGTGGATTGGGGAGTCACCAGCAAGGCCCATCCCAAAATGATCTTGAATTTAATGGCGTGCTCAGTCATTTTATTTATGAATCAATCATATGGAGTTGGTCTGGAAGTCCTTGCAGCCAAACCGGGTAAGGGTGATAGACTTAATTCCCTGAAGGACATTAATGAACTAAATATTCTTTTTACAACAATCCAGAAGTCATCACTACAAATATTAAATGTTCCACCTCCCAAATTCCAGATTATTAACTGAATTTAAATGTTACAGCCACAGTGGGTTTTGAACTTGCATCTATGGATTTGCACTGTTGTGCCACCATCTTCCTTTTCCTCAGCACTGTGCAAACGCATAGCAGGTATGTGTGAACACCATTACCTTCAAGATTGTTCCCACATCATGCAATTATGCTGATTGGTATTGGTAAGGCGCAACAGGATTAGTCCAAGTCAACATGGATTTATGAAAGGGAAATCATGCTTGACTAATCTTCCGGAATTTTTTTGATGATGTGACAAGTAAAATGGATGAAGAGGTGCCAGTGGATGTAGTGTATCTAGACTTTCAGAAAGCCTTTGATAAGGTCCCGCACGGGAGACTGGTGACTAAAATTAGAGCACATAGTATAGGGGGTAGGGTGTTGACATGGATAGAAAATTGGTTGGCAGACCGGAAGCAAAGAGTAGGAGTAAACGGGTCTTTTTCAGAATGGCAGGCAGTGGCGAGTGGAGTGCCACAAGGCTCGGTGTTGGGGCCACAATTGTTTACCATATATATATAAATGATTTGGAAGAGGGAATTAGGAGCAACACTAGCAAGTTTGCGGATGACACAAAGCTGGGTGGCAGTGTGAACTGTGAAGAGGATGTTAGGAAGTTGCAGGGGGACCTGATCAGTTTGAGTGAGTGGGCAGGTGCGTGGCAGATGCAGTATAATATAGATAAATGTGAGGTTATCCACTTCGGCAGCAAAAACAAGGGGGCAGATTATTATCTCAATGGGGTTAGGTTAGGTAAGGGGGAGGTACAGCGAGACCTGGGTGTCCTTGTACACCAGTCACTGAAAGTTGGCGTACAGGTACAGCAGGCAGTGAAGAAAGCTAATGGAATGTTCGCCTTCATAACAAGAGGATTTCAGTACAGGAGTAAAGAGGTTCTTCTGTAGTTGTATAGGGCTCTGGTGAGACCACATCTGGATTATTGTGTACAGTTTTGGTCTCCTAATTTGAGGAAGGACATCCTTGTGATTGAGGCAGTGCAGCGTTGGTTCACGAGATTGATTCCTGGGATGGCGGGACTGTCATATGAGGAAAGATTGAAAAGACTAGGCTTGTATTCACTGGAGTTTAGAAGGATGAGGGGGGATCTTATAGAAACATATACAATTATAAAAGGACTGGACAAGCTAGATGCAGGAAAAATGTTCCCAATGTTGGGTAAGTCCAGAACCAGGGGCCACAGTCTTAGATTAAAGGGGAGGTAATTTAAGACTGAGCTAAGAAAAAACCTTTTTACCCAGAGAGTTGTGAATTTATGGAATTCCCTGCCACAGAGGGCAGTGGAGGCCAAATCACTGGATGGATTTAAGAGATAGTTGGATAGAGCTCTAGGGGCTAGTGGAGTCAAGGGATATGGGGAGAAGGTAGGCGCAGGTTATTGATAGCGGATGATCAGCCATGATCATATTGAATGGCGGTGCTGGCTCGAAGGGCGGAATGGCCACCTCCTGCACTTATTTTCTATGTTTCTATGTATGTTTCTTAACAGATAGTGCAGTGAGAAAAATAAGCTGGGTGCAGAATACAATGTGACAGCAACCAAGAATGTGTAGATAAAAAAGCCCAAGGACTGCAACGAGGTAGGTTAAGAAATCGTGACTGTAACCGTATTTGTGAGAGGTCCGTTCAGTAACATAATAGCAGCAGGGAAGAAACTGCTCCTGAATCTAGTGGCACATACGTGCAACAAATGCACAGCTATCATATCCTCTGTCCAACGGGAAAGGGGAGAGGAGGGAATGACCGGAGTGTAAGTGTTTCTTAATTATGTTGGCTGCTTTAACGAAGCAGCACAAAGTACAGATGGTGTCAATGGGGATGGGCTAGTTTGTGTGATGGACTGGATGCCATCCACAACTCTCTGCAATTTCATGTGGTCTCGGGCAGAGCTGTTGTCAATCCTATTTGTGATGCATCCAGACAGGATGCTTTCCATGATGCATCTGGCGAAATTAGTAAGAGGCATTGGAGACCCACTGAATTTCTTTAGTCTTCTGAAGAAGTAGCTGGTTCTGGGCACCATGTTAGAGGAAAGATATTGTCAAGCTTGAAAGGGTTCAGAAAAGATTTACGAGGATGTTGCCAGGAATAAAGGGTGTGAGCTATTAGGGAGAGGTTGAGTAGGCTGGGACTCTATTCCTTGGAGCGCAGGAGTATGAGGGGTGATCTTATAGAGGTGTACAAATTCATGAGAGGAATGGATTGGATAGATGCACAGAGTCTCTTGCCCAGAGTAGGGGAATCGAGGACCAGAGGACATAGGTTCAAGGTGAAGAGGAGAAAAATTAATAGGAATCCGAAGGGTAACTTTTTCACACAAAGGGTGGTAGGTGTATGGAACAAGCTGCCAGAGGAGGTAGTTGAGGCTGGGACTATCCCATCGTTTAAGAAACAGTTAGACAGGTACATGGATAGGACAGGTTTGGAGGGATAGGGACCAAGCGTGGGCAGGTGGGACTAGTTTAGCTGGAACATTGGTGACCAGTAAGGGCCAGTTTCCACACTGTATCACTCTATAACTCTAGGGGCTTTGGTTTGCTTTTTAGACGTAGTGTTAATGTGGTTGGTCTGGGGACAAAGTGTTAATAATATTGATGGCAAGGAACTTAAAGCTCTCTACCATCACAATTTCCACACCATTGGTGCTGACTGGGGTATGTACATAACCCAATTTCCTGAAGTTGATGACTGTCTCCTTAATTTTGCTGACATTGAGGGAGAGGTTGATGTCTTGACACAATGTAATAGGGCTTTATAAAATGATGTGGGGCATTGATAAGATAGATATTGTCTTTTTCCAAAGTTGGGGAGTTGAATACTAGAGGGCTAGATTGAAGGTGAGAGGGGAAAGGTTTAAAAGGGATCTGAGGGGCGGGTTTTTCATAAATGATTCTCAATCTCCTTGCTGTATTCCGTTTTGTCATTGTAGATAAAGCTGATGGTTGCCATTCTTTCATTATCACTGGGCCAAGATCCTTGATACCATAACCCAACAACATGCGGCAGTACCAGCACATTATGAAGGGCGACACAGTGGCACAGCAGTAGAGTTGCTGCTTGCCTGAGACCTGGGTTAGAGTCTGACAGGTGCTGCCTATACAGTTTCACATTCTCCTCTTGACCATGTGGGCTTCCCCCCGAGTGCTCCAGTTTCCTTTTACACTCCAAAGGCCTACAGGGTTTGTAGGTTGATTGGCTTCGGTAAAAATTGTAAATTGTCCCTAGTGTGTAAGATAGAGCTAATGTACAGGATTCGCTGGTCGGCGCGGGCTCGGTGGGCCGAAGGGACTATTCCCACACAGTGCTCTGGAAAAAAAATTGAACTAGAATGCATTAATGGATGTGTTAATAAATACTGGTCAATTTAGTGATGTCAACATCTGTTGAATAAATAAAATATTCCAGTTTCCATGAGGTTTTAGGGCAGCGTCACAGTGTTTCTTCCAACAAACAATCGCGTCTCAAAGAATTTTTGGGAAATCTTTTGTGATTTGCAGAGTTTCAAGGAATTCTTTGAATCCTTGAAATATGGACAGCAAAAGATTGGCACATTATGTACCTTCTGAATGAGCAGTGAGCAAGAAAACAAAACATTATAGGGAGTTTCAGAAAAGGAAATGGTCAATTTCCTGGCATATGAAAGTATTCATTGTAAATTTTGCAAATGACTGGTATATTTCCATACTAATATTCATGGGGTCTGATAAGGTACTGGTTTGTAATAACAGGAGTGTTATGCTTCATATCGCACTGCGGCCTAGATTAATCTGTGTTCAGTGATGATAGTGAAGAATGGAGGAGCTATGTCCAGCAAATGCCACATTTTCTCTTAATAAAAATTATCTGAGATCAACTGGAGCTTAATTGCTTTTTGGGGAGACTCACAGATTGGAAAATGCCTGAGGATTGAACAACAGTATAAAATGGCGATTTTTAAAAAATGATTTTGGCTCTGATGTGAAGTCTGCAGTGTGTGGTGTTATTTTGGATCCAATGGTCTATGATCTGACATTTGAAATTTCTTGATTAGGGATAGCCTTCGGCACATCTAATGCAAATATTTAAGTAAAACATGGTCAAGATTGGGCAATACAGGAAATACTGCAGCTTTTACAGGAACTTGGAGACTAGCAAGAAAGCTCCCAGGCATGCTGGGAGATAGAAGGTGCTGTAGTTGCTATATTATGTTGAACTGAAAAGCAATTATCAGCACAACACAATGTATAAGCCATTTCAATAGTCCATCTGACTAGCTCTGATTCAAAAGTTCAGACTGTTCGCCCCCAATATTTCAGATTTCATTTATCATGTGCATCACATAAAGTCTAGGTGGAAAAAGACCAAAGGAACTATTGAATGTAATTCTTTTCTACCATCTCATAAGCATGAAAATAGGCCCTGCAGCCCAACTTGCCCACGCTGACCAACATGCCCCATCTATACTAATCCCACCTGCCTGCTTCTGGACCATATCCCTCTAAACCTATCCTATCCACGTACCTGCCTAAATGTTTCTTAAACATTGCGATAGTACCTGCCTCAACTTCCTCCTCTGGCAGCTTGTTCCATACACTCACCGCCCTTTGAGTAAAAAAGTTATCCCTCAGGTTCACATTAAATCTATCCCCCCTCACCTTAAACCTCAAACCGATGTCATCTGGATCATCTGTTACTCAATTGAAGAACCATTGACAGAAAATAACAAAATGCAGTAACTTTTGAGATAAGCTGCAATTATTCCTACAACTAAACCATTCCCAGCACAAAATTTGTAAAACATTTTAGGGGGAAAGAAATCCTGCTCCCCTGTACGTTATTTAAATGAATCCTTGGTAGAAAGTAAACCTGTCAGGCCTTAAGTCATAAAATTAAAAAAACAGCCAGATTTTGGTCAGCATTTTGTTACAAATTTCCCTGACCTTCATTTACCTCTTCCAGGAATTTGTAGTTAAATTCTTCCACAAATTTTCCCAAAGTGCTCAGTAATTCAATGCAACAAATTATCATTGGATGTGGCTGATTGGCTGGGAACTAGGATATGTATGAGCCTAAATAAAAATAATCCATAACCTTAGTTAACTAACAGAAGACGGATTATTCATCAACCGAGCAAGTACTGGGATATGATTTATTTTAGAGATACAGCATGGAAACAGACCCTGTGGTCCACCGTGTCCACGCTGACCAGCAATCACCCTTATGACTGTTGGCAGATCAATTTCCCTCCTGAGATAAATAAAATTCTATCATACTGTATCATACTAGTCCTACCCAACACCCTAGGAACAATTTACAGAAGCCAATTAACCTGCAAACCTGCTCATCTTTGGAATGTGGGAAGAAACCGGAGCAACCAGAGGAAACGTATGCAGTCACAGGGAGAACATGCAAACTGCACACAGACAACACCCACAGTCATGATCGAACCCAGGTATCTGGAGCTGTAAGGCAGCAACTCTACTGCTGCACCGAACAATGCCGGGATGTGGTGACTCACTGCTCTCCATTTATGTCTACGCTTCCTATGTTCATATTGACATTCTCCCATCCATTGGTCTGATTCCATTATTCATCTCCTTCTCAGGTTGAGCAAATCTTGAGATAATATTATTTCATTCGTGATCAGCAGGCTTGTATGAGGGCTTGGTGTGACTACCCTTTTGAATAACATTCCTGAGGAAACCTTGATGAACAGCATCAAGGTGAACATTTGTTCTGCAATGTACAAATTCTGGCCTGACACTCTACATTAGTGCATTAACCAGAACTTGTTGCCAGTCAAAACCCACTTAAATGTGTTTTTTAACCAAAGATATTGCCCCAAGCAGTATTATGTGAAAATTAATACATTTGCTTCAAGTGTAATTCTTGTTCAAATGAATAATTTAGCAACCTCTATACCAATTCTTACCTTTACAGTTTCCAATCTATTATTGCGTTGTCTCTGGCTTTCTAGCTCCTTTTGTTTTTGTATTCAGTGGCTGGAGAGAAAAAAATGCACTTTGATTTAGAAATGGATCATGTATGTTGTCATTGCTGCTCCATCCGGCAGTCAGTTCTTGGCTCAAAATCATTGCCAAACAGCATAAGGCCTGATAGTGCAATGGTGAGGGAGCACTAACCCACTTTGGAAGAGTTCCTTCCAGCATAGCTCAAGGAGGTAATAAAGTCCCATGTTGTCACAATAGAAGCAACCTTTGACACTGGTCAACATCCTACAAAATAGATTACCGTAACTTGTTGCAGTCTATGGGATACGTGGATCAGTCTGAAGAAGGGTCTCGGCCCAAAATGGCGTCTGTCCACTCCCTGCACAGATGCTGTTTGACCTGGTGAGATCTCCCAGCACTTCGTTGTTTGTTCAGGATTCCAGCACCTGCAGTCTCTTTTGCCTGCAGTCTATGGGATCTTCAGTTCACATATGGTGGCCACCATGGTCAATGTAACAACAATCATTGCAGTTTCAAGTAATAACTGGGAGTATTCTAAGGGATATCATATGAATGTACAATAGTGCACTTTAGAGAGCTGTTGTCTCCCTCCTTCAGTGACCCAGCACTAAGTTGCAAATATTCAGTGTTGAGCCCATTCTCTTGTGTGCTTAACTGAAAAGTCAACAATGCCCTGGAGCCTGGGCCTGAGCATTTGCGTTTACAAATGTCAATGACTGAGGTTGGAGTGACCTTAGTTTTGGAATGGCAGTAGAAGAAATTGAACCGTTTCCCAATCATCCTGCAAATTAGCTCCATGTAGTGGGAAGCTTGTTGGAGGAAAGGTGCAACACTTTGGGAAAGGGGTTAGAGTGGTGCCATAGGGTTGGCCCCAGTCTGCACTGAGGTCAACACCAAGACAACATCAAGCTCAAATTATGCTGGGAATAGGGGAGTGAACTCAAATGTTATTGTCTGACAAGGAACTTGGATTAGTTATCACAGATTTTGCACTGCATTTTGTTTCTTATTATCCTCTTTGGAGCAGCTTGAAACTTTATCTACCTGGTTCCAGCTTTATCCAGCTTCATACTGGTTCTCATCAGGTAATGAATCTGAAGGAGCACAGTGACAGAAGAAGCTAATTGAAATAATGTTAGTCAGTGAGGAAGTTAATCTGATTTATCTTTCCTAAATCATTCAAAAGTGAATTAGGTGCAAGTTTCCAGAAAGATGTCAAGGAATTATGAAGCTTGTAGAAGTCCTGAGACCAATTGGTAGAGATTTTAATCCGCTATCACAATCTTAGCTATTTTTTCTAAAGTTAAAAAGGTACCTTTCTTTGCATTATACTTCATTTTAACCTTGTATTATTGAAGCATAAAATGACATTGTTTTTACAGGCAGTTCTACAAAAGGGATGTGCCTCAGGGACAATGCATTGATGTTTGTCATGTCACTGATTACTCACTGATTTATTTGAGGTATTACTTTGTAAACTGTAAGGCTTGATTCTGATTGAGATCTCTCATGAAAATGTATTCAACTCTATAATTATGCCTCTTTTATTTCATATCAACACGCTTTTTCCAACTAACCTAGCTAGTAAAAAAACTAACTTTTCCATTGCCCAATGATGTTATCAACCAAGTGGTGTGTGTATCTAAAGTGATTTGACCCCAATTACTGATTAAAAGAGAAAGAGCAATATACAGTATGCTTGCGGTTCACAAGGTAATTTTGCAAAGGATGTTCAGTTTCTGGTTGTGCATTCACAAAAGATCTTGAGTGTAGCCAACAAATGTGCCTTCCAGTGGCAGGAGTTAAATTCCTGTTCCTCCTTCTAACCTTCCAATATTGATTTAACGACAAAATATGACTGGCAGTTTTCTTATCTTCACGCAAGCGTTCTGGAGAAGGACATGAATATATAGCTAACAGGGATGAATGTACACAGAATCAGGACAAAGGGAATTGAATAGATTGGGGAAGGGAATAAAATTAATGCTGGTTATCAGAGATTCGGAAAAACTAGATAATCCCCTGATGGTTTGCACATGTTATTTGGTACTGAGTTCCACAGAATGAAAACCCTTTATTTGGATATTGCCTGTCATGGCCTTAAGCCATCTGCGTGTGTTGTTGCTAATGAATTACTTTCTTGAAGCATTGGTGTTTTCTCAGATTAACTTACACTCGGCAAAATCATACAAATGGCTCTTGATCTCTTTGTGTCGATGTTTGAGAGATAAATGTTCGCCTTGACAAAATGTAGGATAATTTGGGATGATGAACACCATTGTATCTCGATCTTTCATTTTGCAGGTCTGGAACCAACCTGAGCTGAGATATTGTATGGATTTGTAGAGGAAGGGTTTAGAGTCAGATATGGGGGAACAAATCATATCAGAGGAGGGAGTGATGGAAGGGGTCAGGTTTGTAGTCACAGATGGAGAAAGGGTCACACAGAGTGGGAGGTGTAAGAATCAGAGAGAGCATTGCATTCAGACGGAGGAGAGTTTGAGAGATGATCACTAGGGTGTGGGATGAAAGTGGGATGGAAAAGAAGGAGGGGTATGAGGCAGGGTATGAGGGAACAGGGATGTCAGAAACATGGCCATGTGCATTGGAGGCCTGGGGCCATCAGATCAAGCATGGCGGCAAGGAGTCAGAACATGGGAGGTGAGGTGGCAGAATGGATTGAGTGCATAGGGGGATATTTATGTGGAGAGCATTGGGCAAATGCAGTGGGGCTCTGATTTGAGGGGAAGATCGTGGAGGATGCAGAAGCAGAGAGAAGATCATGTGCAAAGTGGACTGTGTTTTGAGATTATAGCAAATGATCATTGAGTGGCCAGTAGGTACTGGTGGAGGAGTGGGCAGATTTGAGGGGACTTCATCATGGCCTCTTAGTTTAACTTCCTTTCCCCAAATTACTATTTAATATAACTGTAGGAGCCATTTATATTTAGGCTAGCGACTGTTGGCATATTATATTATTTTGTCCAGATATTTCTAGCAGTATTATTTTGGACAGTTGGGGACGGTCATTTGATGCACAGAGGGGTGTAACATATGGGCTTAGGGGGCAAGGAGTGATTCAGAAGGTGGAGGGTACACAGTTCTCAACACAGATTGGGGAGAACAGAAAGCTACAACTTGTATGAGAATAAGGAGAACCTGGTTCGTTCATCTCTTTGTTTGCATTACAACTACTTCAATAGAGAACCAATTAAACTGGAAATAACGACTGGAAGATCTGTTCTTTTTGGTCTGCGTAAGATCACTCCTACTTACCTGTGCAGTAATGGCAACGGAAAGTTGGACATTGGAAAATATAGAAACTGCAATTATAATAACATCTGTATTCTCAACTCACTCCAGAGTCTCAATGGAACAGATCTGTGTAACCTGAACTATAGTTAAATTCCCTCCAGCATCACTCCATCTCTCCGGCATGCATCCAAGCCCCATCTCTATTCATCTCATCATCGGTGACAGCTTGCTCTTTCAAGAGCTAGGTCATGCTCTTTCAAGTTCCTTGTCCATTTTCACTTCTATTCTAAATTCAACCCTTAACTGTCCTGGGCCCAGCACATAGATGGAGGCTGCACAGTCGCGTGAAGGCGGCACGGTGGCACAGCGGGTAGAGTTGCTGTCTCACAGCGCCAGAGATCCGGTTTCGACCCCAACTACGGGTGCTGCCTGTACGGAGTTTGTATGTTGTCCCCATGACTGCATGGGTTTTCTCCAGGTGCTACAGTTTCCTCCCGCACTTTGGAGATATACAGGCTTGTAGGCTGATTAGCTTTGTTGAAATATTGTAAATTGTCCCTAGTGTGTAGGACAGTGTTGCTGGAATTTACAGAAGCCAATTAACCTACAAACGTGCACTTCTTTCGGATGTGGGAGAAACTGGAATAGCCAGAGAAAACCATGTGGTCATAAGGAGAATGTACAAATACTGTACAGACAGCACCCGTAGTCAGGATCAAATCTGGGTTTGTGGTGCTGCAAGGCAGCAACTCTACCGCTGCGCCACCGTGCCACCCCATTACATTATCTTTTCTGTAATATATTTATTATGGTGCCACGTCAATAAAGATGAACACATGATTATAATTTCTGCCCTTAGTTGGATAACACACATCTCCAGTCATTGTGTTTTATGGCTAGTTTTCAACTTCTTCAGTCTGAAGGTCTTGACCCAAAACATCACCTATTCTATCTCTCCAGAGATGCCGCATGTCCTGCTGAGTTATTCCAGTTTTTAGTGTCTATCTTCAGTTTAAACCACCATCTGCAGTTCCTTCTTACACTCTTTGTTAAGCGAAACAGGTCCTATTCTCGTAATATTATTCACCTCAACTAAGTATTTTCTTCACCTTTGTTGCTGCAGAGAATACAATCCCAGTTATCAAATCTTTCTTCAAAGTGAAAAAAAAATTCCAGCCCACCAATATGTTCATAAATCGCCCCTGGATCCTCTCCAGAGCAATTGCACCCTTTCTACAATGTGTCACAGTCTTACAGCATGGAAACAGGCCCTTCATACCAACTTGTCCATGCAGATCAAGATGCCCAGTCTAAACTAGTCCCATTTATCTGCTTTTGGCCCATATCCCTTTAAACCTTGTGTGTGTGTAAGGGTGTGTGTTAGGTTATGTGTGAGAGTGTGTGTAGGTTGTGTGTGAGAGTGTGTGTAGGTTGTGCGTGAGAGTGTGTGTAGGTTGTGCGTGAGAGTGTGTGTCAGTGAAGCAGCACCCGGAGTGAGCGGAGACTTGGCGATGTCCAGGAAGTATTTCCCTCTCTACCCCCCTCCCTGGGAATGTGGGCCGGCCCAGGTGCTCTGTGTCCAGCTGGGGTCCGGGGGAGGTGAGAGACAGACCCCCAGGGGTCGGGCATCGGAGCGGAGCTATAACCTGAGATTCATCCCCGCGGCTCCGGAGACGTGAGCGGTGCCTTGGGGGGGGGGGGGGGGGGGGGGGGGAGATCGGTGCTGGGACCTCCGCCGTGTCTCACCTATCACATCATCTGCACGGGAATATGAATGCGGGTGAGGCAGCGTCTATGGAGCGCAGACACAAATGCTTGAGTGCGAAGAAGGGTCAAACTCAGACATAGATGCTGCCTCACCCGCTGAGTTTCTCCAGCATTGTTGTCTACATTGCCATTTTAAATAGTGTGCGATGGGCTTAAGCCAATTAAATTGCTCGTTCTTTACGTGGAACCCGCTGACAGAAAACTATTCTCATTGGTGAGTGTGGAGGAGTGTGACTTTATTTATTTATTCATATATATTTTTAAATATTTTTTTGAGCGTGACAACTACTGTCATCGGCGTGAGAATGTCCTCAAGTGCGTTAGTCTCACGCTCAATGCGTGAGAGTTGGCAGCCCTGTACAGCACATCTACTTAGAAGTTTAAAAAAGATTCAGCTTGTCACCAAATATTCTAACAAGCGACAACAGATGTACTGTACAAGGTATCCTGACAGGTTACATCTAGGCTTGATATGGAAATTCTAAAGCACAGGAACACAAGAGACTGCAGAGAGTCATGGTCCATCGTAGGCACAGTCCTCCTCACCATCAAAAGGATGTACATGAGATGCTGCCTCAAGTAACCAGCATCTATCATCAAGTATCTGCCTCATGCCATTCTCTCGCTGCTACAGTCGAGCAGAAGGTAAGAAGCCCTAAGTCTCATACCACCACGTTCAGGAAGAGCTACTTACCTACAACCATCAGTTTCTTGAACCAACTTGCACGACCCAAATCTAACTTCGACAAAGGAACATTACGGACCACTTTCACGACTGGGGCCTTGGTTTTTTTCATTGTCTTTTGCGCTAAGGTGTTGATTTATTTTCCAGTTTTTTTCCAAGTTTTGTGTTGCCTTGCAGAATTTGATGTGTGATGTATGTATAATTTATGTTTCTGCATGTTGTCTGAGTCTGTGTCTGCTGCAAGCAAGATTCTCATTGTTTCTATACCTCACCGTATATGTGCATGTGGCAGTAAATCTGACATGATTTGTCTAAAACTTCAATAATCTTCCCCTCAGCTCAAATTGAACCTGTTGCCGACTTTTCTGGAAAATGCTTTGGTTATTTTGTGCAGTAATGGTGATATGCAAAAAAAAGCTGGATTTATTTTCACCTTCAATACTCAGCCTGCCTTCACAGGTCTTCACAAGCCATTAATATAATTACATAGAGGGCCAGACACATTCAGGTCTGCTACATCTTCATGTTCTTCATGTTGCAATTTCTTTCCCACATAGCTAACTATGAAACTGAATCTTGGTGATTTAGATTTATAGTGAGATAAAAATGAGTACATAATTTTCATTGCAGTTTATAAATCCTGTGTCGTGGAGACCAGAAAAGTTAATGGTGAACATAGACACAAAATGCTGGAGTAACTCACCGGGTCGGGGGGCATTTATCATGAAAAGGAATAGATTACTTTTTGGGTGGGAACCCGAACTTCTTCAGACCTGAAATGTCATCTATTCCTTTTCTCCGGAGATGCTGCCTGGCCTGCTGAGTTTACTCCAGCATTTTGCGTCTTTCTTCATTATAAACCAGCATCTGCAATTCTTTCCTACACAGAATAGTTAATGGCTTGGATTTAGCTGGTAAAGGCTGGTGGTACAAAGCAATTACATTTTTAATTTTGATTGCTTTATTTTATTTTCAATCATTATTAACGATTTCTGGATGTCAAAAGCCCACAAAGCTTTGACGACCAAATGCCGCTTAGCTGGGTGCCAAAATTATTTGGGAACTGGTGCGCTCTCTGCTTCCTTACATTGGTTGACGCTTGACCACTGCTCAGAGTTTCGAGGATCCCTCACTGCTCATGGGAGTTTTTTCTTGGTTTCTTGGTTTTCAATGTACACCTTTCATGACGGGCATTTAATTACCCAAATACAGTCTACCCAGGAATGTGCTAACTCAAACCTTGATGTTAAATAATAGTTTAGGTTTCATGGTGCCAGCAGTGACACTGAACATAGGAGGAATCTTAAACCACGTGGATGAGGCATTGTGTTGGCCCATAAGCATGTGTCCCATACCACAGATAAACATAAGGTTCTGGAGTAACTCGGTGGGTCAGGCAGCATCTCTGGAGAAAAAGAATTGGACACGTTTCGGGTAGGGTCACATACCACGTTCACATCATTACGAGTAGTCTGACTACGAGTAGACTGCTTCATAGCCACTGGTTTATTCAAGAATTTTACGCTATCAGATTTTAGTGCACACAATCAATCAAAGTTCTTCTTCAAATCTTCAAAAGAAATTGCAAGGAAACACTGCTAAGAAAAGACGTTAGAATAATTATTCAATTTAACTCAGCAATTGCTGCTTCAACCTTTGTTAATCAGGTCTTTGAGAAAGAAGGATGTGAGGAAGAAGCAAAAGTTGCACAAATTCATCACTTCAAGCTGCTGTTCAAGTAGAGTATTGCTTTCAATAAAGTTTGCATTATGAACACATCAGATGTACATATGGGCACAGATAACAGCAATTAGATCAACAGCTCGATCTGTTAGATGTGCTCAAAAACTTGAAATATAATTGGCTTATACATAGGAAAACCCAATAGCAACACTGAATCCAGCAAGGAGCTAATGATGGAGGTAATTTCATCAGTTCCACTTATTTATTTGAATCCTATCACATTTCTAACTGTTCCTCTTGTGAGGGAAAGAGAATATTTGACTATGAAGTGAGTGCGGTCATGTTTTCCTGACCAAATGACAAAGTTCTTGGATAAATCAGCCCAGAATTGGTGCCAATTGCTGTCAGCGCCTGGCTGGAACTATGTCATGGAACACTGGAAAGGCAGGTAATGCGCATTTCTAGATATGGAGTTCACACTTTGGACGGAGTTTTGACACGGGCAACAGATTCTTTGCTGCAATATGCATGAAAGCCTTCAATCACTATACTGCAGCTGCAGGCATGATATGGGTATGAGCTGGAGTCTGCCTATGGTCTTCACAAGCTCATCATTGTGACAGGACTGAGGTCACAACCATGCAATAAATAAAGGTGTAAGAGATGCGCTGTATCTGAGGTACTACATTATGTTTCAGGTCCCAAAGGTCATCTTTGTGGCATGTTCTGTGAAAGTAGGTTCTGTCGAGTATCTAATGATAAAAGACGTAACGAACATTCGATCCGCACCCCCATTCTGTCTTTTCGTTAGAAGTCAAAAACAAATCTGGGATTGGAACTGATCAACAGCATTGACAGCATTGGTACCCATCTGTCTAGTTGTTTAAAGCAGACAAATGTTAGTGCAGATTTGATCATTTTTCTTAATTGACCAATATAAGTTAAAAACTGACTTCTAATCAAGGCATTGTGGAATATGACAACCATTTACATGGAAGTTATTCGAGGGATTGATCACAACCGATGTCAGGAAGCTCAGGACGGTGTAAATGCTGAAGCATTGAATTTAGAGATCAAACTCTGCTGCCAATTTCAATGGCTGAATTATTCTTTATTTGTCACATGTGCAACTGCACAGTGAAATTTTTGCATATATTACCAATGCAGCGTCACCATTTTTGGCACCATTATTCAAAGCACAAAGTTGGTCCAAGTGCTCGATGTACTGGAGCAGTTCCCACGAACCGAAGTCCCTCTCCTTGCCTGGCCATCTTTGTGTCATAAGATCATAAGTCATAAGATCATAAGTGATAAGAGTAGAATTAGGCCGTTTGGCCCATCAAGTCTACTCCGCCATTCAATCATGGCTGATCTATCTCTCCCTCCAAACCCCATATTCCTGCCTTCTCCCCATAACCTCTGACACCCGTACTAATCAAGAATCTATCTATCTCTGCCTTAAATATATCCACTGACTTTGTCTCCACAGCCTTCTGTGACAAAGAATTCCACAGATTCACCACCCTCTGACCAAACAAATTCCTCCTCATTTCCTTCCTAAAAGAACGCCCTTTAATTCTGAGGCTGTGACCTCCAGCCCTAGATTCTCCCACTAGTGTCCCGGGGGGGGGGGGGGGGGCGCCTCCTGCAGCCTACCTTGAAAGCGCGGGAAGCAATATCCCGGTTCACCCTCCTACCAGCCCACTCCTGGCGCCCGCCCTCTCCAGCTCCCTCCCGGTTACACCGTCCGTAGGCACTGGCAATCCTGTTTCCTGTCTAGACTGTGGGCTCCTACTACATGAGGGGCAAGGGTACGTTGGACCCAGATAGCTTCAAGTGTTGGATCTACAAGTGAGTGGAGTTGAATTTACACTCAACAACTGTGGAAGGAGCTGGGGGAAGGGAGAAAGAGGAATGAGGAGGTGGGAATTCTTTCTTTTAAGAATTGTGCTGTGAACTGCAGGTCCAAAAGAAAGATAATGTAGAAAAGTCTGTTTCCAAAACAGCATGACTTTGTCCTATCTTGGCATTGATGGTGTGAATAAACCTAGTGGCGACAGAGAAAAAAGGCTCCCACATTAACATCACCCAGCCATTCAACAGATTTTGCTGGAATTTCTGGAGTCATGATATAAATTCCATGAATTTAATTTGAAGAATCCTTTTGTAATGACTTCTCATTAACGACATCTATCCAAATGATTCACTCGTATCCTGAAGGGAATGTTCACTGATTAATTTACAAGAAGCTAACAGAATTTTTCCGACTTTTTTTTCTCTTCCAAATTAACACTCCCACAAATAAGTTGTTTAGCGCTGAAATCATAGAAACATGCTATTTCTGCTTTGCTTGATCCTCGTCTTTAAATTGGAAGATTAACATTCCCTGGACACAGTAATAGACAATAGGTGCAGCTGTAGGCCGTTTGGCCCTTCGAGCCAGCACCGCCATTTAATGTGATCATGGCTGATCATTCCCAATCAGTACCCTGTTCCTGCCTTCTGCCCATATCCCCTGATTCCGCTATCTTTTAGAGCCCTATCTAGCTCTCTCTTGAAAGTGTCCAGCGAACCAGCCTCCACCGCCCTCTGAGGCAGAGAATTCCACAGACTCACCACTCTCTGTGTGAAAAAGTGTTTCCTCGTCTCCGTTATAAATGGTTTACCCCTTTATTCTTAAATATTGTTGCTGGCTGAAGGCGAGACTTTGATGACTTGGTCTGACCGGGAAGTACAGCCATGCTCAAGTCTCTTGATCAAAATAATCTTCCCCTCTTCAAGCTGAAGTGCTCATTATCTCTTGAAGTGAGGATTGTTCCCCTGATTGCATGGAGCATAGAACAGGAACCGGTTCTTCATCACACAATGTCTGTGCCAAACATGATGCCAAGTTAAACTCATCTCCCCTGCCCGCACATGATCCATATTCCCCCCATTCCCTACATAACCGTGTGCCTATCTAAATGCCTCTTAAACACCACTATTGTATCTGCTCTACCACCACCCCAGGCAGCACCAGTCTCCTTTAAACTTAGCCTCTTTCACCTGAAAGCTGGGCCCTCTCGTCTTTGATATTTCCACACTTGGAAAAGGTTCTGACTGTCGGCCAAAATCTATCGTCCACCGATTATCAAATAATTACTGTTTGAGGTGCACTATTACCAATATTTTTAATATGTTTTCTGTCAATTTACATGTTCTTACCATGACAATAAGTCACTCAGGATGAAGTTGAAACGTCCAACAGAGGAGACATCGACATATTTCCTGTTTTCTTGAGTATATCCAGAGAGCTGAGGAACTGTACAGAAAATATTGAGTGTGATGTAAGTATATTGCAGAGGCTGAACTAACACTATCCTACACACGAGGGACAATTTACAACCTTTACCGAAGCCAATTAGCCAACAAACCTGTACGTCTTTGTAGTGTGGGAGGAAACCGGAGCACCCGGGGAAAACCCACACGGTCACAGGGAGAACGTACAAACACTGTACAGACAGCGCCCATAGTCAGGATTGTCAAAGTCAAAGTCCATTTTTTTAGTCACATGCACATCACATGCAGTGAAATAAATTTGGCAACCGCGATACACTTAAAAAGAACACACAATACACAATAAAAATTGTGCCTGGGTCTCTGGTGGTACAAGGCAGCAACTCTACCACTGCACGACTGTGCCACCCCAGGGTTGAGGGTTTGGTGAGTCAGGTTGAGTCAATGGGGAGTGCAGCTGAGTAAAGTGATAATTGTCTTTTGGGTGAGGTGAGCATTATTGAGTCAATGGATGCTGGTATTTCTCCCATTTGTATTTAATTCTTGAGGTGAACTTTTCAAGGGAAGCCGATAAATTGGATTTGACCTATTTGGTTTGTTCAGTGGGTGCAATGGCTGGAATTAATGCAAATCAAGGATCACTGAAAGAGGCCATTAAATTGGAACATGTTTGCTTTAAGAAATAGTTTTGTGATTTTCTCCTTTTTACAAGCAGGAACGGTGACATTTGTTTTCTCACTCACATGCCAGCGCGACTAAAGGGGCACCTTGTACAGAAGTCAAACAGGTTGCTATGTAGTTGAGGAAGGCAGGGGGGAATGGAAGGGGGAGGAGGGGAATTGTAGTGAAGTGAGGATTAACTGTAGGGGAAGGAGAGAAATAGAAGTGGAGAGATGAAAGAGTGTATTGGGCTGTGATGAAGACCACCATGATAACCAGTGGCCACTGACACTACAAGCACTAGAGCCACTAATCCAGCATCTTGTGCTATGCACAGATGCCACAGCACCCTGTAAATCATGCATGGTTCTCACTTGCTGCATGGTTTGTTCCTTGTTTAACTGTGAGTGAATAACAAAGGATTTTGTTGATAGGTTAAAAAATTACACGCTGTGCCTGTTGATAATGTCAACTGGCAACGAGGATGTGGCATCCACACCGGGGTGAAACGTGACATGAAGTCCGCAGTCCAATTTCTATTTAGGCAGAACTCAACAGCAAATGTGTGGCAACACTTCAAAACATGCACAGAATGGTTCTTATGCAAGATTTACACTCTACAAAATAAATGCACACTTTCTATTTGCAAATCTAATTGATAGGCTTGAATTTAGAGAAAAACCCAGCCAAATTGTCTGCTTATCTCAATTCTACATTGCTATCCAAATCCTCCTTTATCTATAGTTCTCCAGAGTGCTACACAAGAAAATACAAACAGGATTAGACTGCCTGTCCCACGATTCAACTGTCTGAAGAAGGATCCCATCCCAAAACGTCACCTATCCATGTTCTCTGGAGATGCTGCTTGGACCTGCTGAGCTACTCCAGCACTTTGTCTATTTTTTTTAATGATCTTGGTCGATCTGCCTCAACTCCTCCTCTGTGTCAATCCCTCAACCGCCCATCCTTCAAAAACGTGTTGAACTTAGCACATTGGAGAAAAATGTTTGATCTCTCAATCAAAGCATCACAGAATCTCAGTGGCGAAGGTCTGAATGTTTGCAGTGTGTGCAAAGAACCAGATGACAAGAACCTTGAGAGGGGGAAACAACCTTGGAAAGAAGAAGAAAATACATTATTATTTAACATTACCAAAGTAAAGGTTTCATATTTCGTACGGCTCTGTTCTGTACATTTTGAATGAAGAGAACAGTTCGAGATAAAATAGAGCAAATGTAATAAAGAGAACAAGAGCCACCAGACATCCCAAGGTGATTGGGCTAATTGAATGCACATTGGTGGTCTGATTTATATGTGGGAAGCACAGTTTCTTTTTGAAACCCAGCAGGACAATAGCAATGGAATGTGATTTGAATTGTGTACACAACAGACTGAGCACTGAGTTCTAAATAGAACTATTGAAAGAAAGGCGAAATGCAACTCACGGAGCCAGACTTTGCAACTGCTGGGATCCAGGCCAGCTTTCCAAATCTTAACTGTAGCATATATTCCAGTCTTAGGGCCCCATCAATCTCGCATTTCATTACTACTGTTTCAAATCTGCACATTTTAAACCATAAAGCTTGCAACACATTTGGTCGTGCTTATTGGTTTAAAAAAATATTGCCAGATCATTTGCTTTAAGCAATACAAATAGCAGAACACAATACGAATGCAGTACTAATGTATTTTTGAATTATCAGTTCATGCAAATGAAACAAGTTGAAATGAAGGGCAGACCTTGTATTGTTAACAACTCGACCTTAACTTGATGCTTGGTTTGGTGGCATTGTTGCTGGCTTTATTTCTCTCCCAGCTCCTTTTACCTTTTCAACTATTGTCTGTCTCTATTCTCCTTTGTCTTTGCTCTGGAATTTGCTATTGTCATTTGAAGCTGGCTTCTACCAACAGTGGCAATAAGATCAACCCAGCTCCAACTCGGAGTGAGTTGCCCACTTCCTTGCTTCATCTCATTGCAGCATCTGATATGTTCAGTCACAGCTTCAGACCAGCCTCATTCAGGTTCTTCTCCGTCTACTGCCATTATGCACTGCCTTCTGTTCTATTGTCAGAATGCACCCAGGATCCCAAGATATCCACAAAGATTATTTCATCAAAGATTATGCTCGTCCCTAATGTCCATGGATGCATTTGTGTCTCCCACCTTTTGCTAATCTACAGTATATGGTGCTTATTGGCAATATTATCTATAAGCAAGGAGTCTCTCTATATCTGACCTCTCTATTCAACTTTCTAACCTTTATAGTAATTTATGTTGCTATCCAGGTTGCCTGCATATCCAACATTAGATTGTGTTTGATTTCTGGTCAATTAAATCATTGGCTCAAAGTTTTTCAGCTATTTTATTCCACACTCTGGAACTCTTATTAAACTGATATTAAAATTCATATTAAATTCCTATTAAAACACTTCACTCTTATTATACCTGCACTCATTTTCAAAGTCCTCCATAAACCCATCTCTTCGACCACTCCTTTTGACAATATTCCCTTAATCCATCCTTCATTTCAAAAATAATCCCAACCTTCAAAGTGCTCAAGAACCTTTATTCCATTGGTATTGGTATTATGTTCCATGCTTACCGTAACAACATCGGCCATTGAGTGACATTTACCAATTGGTTTTGCATCTTTGCATTTCTGCCACCAAAAGGAAGAGTTGGGACCATAATGGCAATGAGGCGATTTGCAATCAAGTACAGACACATTGCCGTACACCTAATGCTGTGTTCCTACTATGTGCAAGAATTAAAGGGCAGAAGAAAGGATGAGTTAGGTCTACATACAGTAATCAACTGCCTATTAAATTATTGTCAGGATTGATCCGCATGACTGGACGGGATTTGGGATATTGCTTATTTGTATTCGGTTTAGTTCTTCAGAGAGTAATATAATAGATATTCACAATGATGGTTACTGAGATAGACACAAAATACTTGAGCTACTCAACGGATCAGGCAGCATCTCTGGAGAAAATGAAGAGGTGACAAATTAGGGCCAGCAACAGATTACCTCAGTCAGGGCAGTTCCCTGATAGGCCAACGGTTGGTGAGGGACGGTGTGATCCCAAGACGGATACCTCGTTGCAAACTGGAACTGGTTAAGCGACTTTTAGCGGAGAAAGGGGAAGCAAGGAGAGAAGGGGGAGGGGAATGTAGCAATGTTACAACATTTTGAGATTTAAAAAATCAAGTCTGCAATTTATCCCATCAGATAAAGCATTAAAAGCATTATCCATTTCTTAAGAAAAAATTAACATTTTTTTTAAAGCTTAAGTGTCCAAATAACATTCACACAAGAATTCACAATAAAACATGATTTTTAAATCTAATTGTCATTAATTTATAGGCCAAGTTTAAATAGGCCATTTAAATCAACTTGCGAGTGGGATTTTCTGGAACGCGATGGATTGAAACTTTGCGGTGAATTTAAACCCCACTAGACCAAGTGCAGACCCGTTGGGTCTGTTCCCCCAACGTGCGGTTGCAGGGGAGGGAGGGCGGGGCAGCATGTCCCTGAGGGTGGGTGAGGGGGGTAGAGAGGGGTGGGGTAAGGGAGAGGAGAGGGGAAGGTGAGAGGAGAGGGGTTATGGGGAAGGGAGCAAAAGGAGGTGGAGGGGAGGGGAGAGGAGAGGGGGAGAAAGAGGGGTAGGGGAGAGGTGGAGAGAGAATGGAGGGGGAGGGAAAGAGAGAGAGAAAGAAAGGAGAGGGAGAGAGGTGGGGAGACAGAGGGGGTGAGAGAGGAGGGGAGAGAGAGAGAAAGGAGAGGGGGAGAGGTGGGGAGGGGAGGGAGAGGGGATATCGGCAGGAAATATTCTGCCGGTTCGTATGGGGCCTAAATCACCGTTTCGCAACATGAAATGTTGATTAAGGTAATCTAAACAAACAAGTTTATATGAAGAAATCCCCTACGTAAAATCCGTCCCCGTTGTCGGCGTTCACGGCGTTAGGAGCTAATTTTTATTTTACTGCAGCGCTGAAATAGTCGGCTGATTAAAAAAAAAAAAAAAATTTACTTACCAGCAGTCGGAACAAATCTTTAGAAAAAGTTCGCCCTCCGAGAAAATAAAGCTCTGGATGGCAAGGGGAAAACCGGATTTTAATCCCCCCTCCCCTTCAAAGGCACCAAAGTCGCGCACATGGCCAGTGACAGAACTGCAGCTAAAGGTAAGTTTTGTAACATACCTAGGGAATGTTTTTAGATTTAAATGGTAATACCACTGGGTAGATAAAGCGTAAGTGTTCAGTGACACAGTCGCTGAGTCTACGCTTTGTCTTGCCGATCTGCAACGGTTAATGAGTACTGTTTAGTGTCAGCTAATGATGGGGGGGGGGGGAGTTGGATTGGTGGGAGTTATGGAGACCATACAACTGAATATGTCAGATATTTACTAATGCTCATTACATTGGTCCCAGCTGTAAGTTCATATACCGCAAGGGGTGCTAGAAAATTCTAACATGTCAGCATTTTGGCATTCTTTCATAGTTCAGGTCACTGTATTTCTAGTGCTCTCCAGAGCTGAACATTTACAGACGTAGCACTATGTATATAGGTGCAATTTGAGAGCTGAAGGTAAATTGTTTTAAGGCTTAAGTCCCATCTCGATTTGCAAAATTCACCCCTGCTGGTGCTCTAACGCAAATTAGTTGCTCGATGACTCAGACAAACAAATTGAACTTGCAATAAACCATTTTTTCCTCTGCACATAAATTACAGTGCAGAGAGCGAACTACTGGGAATTTCCACTCCGGCATTCCAAGAGAACATTGGAAACTCGTAGTGGGAAATCCTATACCCAGGGTCCATGTCTTTCCAATGATTAATTTTAAAGTTTGGAAGCTCCCAAGATGGAGACGTGGAATGTTGTCTGTAGTCGGCTCCAGGTGGAATGAGTTGGAGAGCGAGCATCAGCTGTAGCAAGTCCCAGCCCTGGCACAAATCCTTCCAGGAGCAAAATACTCCAAAGTTAACCTATAACTCTTTCAATGTCTTTTATGCCTGTGTTGCGGCCTTGTTTAACACAAATTGCTGGAAACTCTATGGAAATGTTTGCAAGAGAAGAAACAAATATCTATTCTATTCATAGCCAAGAGGCTGGTTCTGGAAGGGTAGGAGGATATTTAAGACTAAGTCATGTGCAGTCCAGTGCCAAAATGCATAATAAATGTATGCATATTGTTCATTGTGTTGGTGTTGGTGGTGTTATGTTACTGAACCTGTATTCACAGACTTGGACAATTTGAATTGATTTTTTAAAATCTGAAAGGTAAAAGACAAATATGAACATTTAAAGTACTATAATTTGCCAGATGTGTCTCTGGGGAAAGAAACCAGCTATCTGGTTCAAATGGAACTCCGGCACCTCCACCATTGAAGTTGACTGTTAACTACCTTGTAGTGGTTATTGAGCAGCTTGGCATTTGAAGCATTTTCAAGCAGCCAGGACTACACCTTGCCTGTGCAGCCTAAAACCAGAGTCCACTGGAGATTTGAGAAGCAGCCAAGTCATGATGCAATGCTGATTTATTTTTACCAGTGTGTTCTCGGTATGTCAGCAAATCACGTGCAGGAAACATGCTGTACAAAATGGATAACATCAAAGAAATCCGCCATCTGCAGCAGACAGAATCACAATCTTCGGCCTTCTGAACCTGTAAGTCGCAGGCTGCTGTGTTAGAAAGTGGGCATGCGGAAGTTTCAAATGCTGAATACGAGTGGTATTTGTTAACAAGATCCAGCCCATTGAGTTCTCCGTCAATTAATTCCTAAATATGTCAGGGAATTCTGATTAGTTTCCCTCCTGCTGCTTTCTGTTCTTTCGTACATTTTCTATTCTAGCACTACCAATGACAAACTCACAAGTCTGTCTTTATGCAGATTAACATTCTGTGGCTTAATATTTGCCTTTTCTCATTATGCAGTTTATCAGGGACAGATATCTTGTTCAGTTTTATTTTTACACTTCCCATTACACCCTGTCAACTTCTTCTGAGTAATGTATGTTTATCTCCTTTTTGTCCTGAAAATGTGGAAGAGATTAATTTATTTGTGCTTCATCCCAAAATATCCACTTTGTTAGTAAGTCTCATAAGTCAGGAATGGTTCACTCTCAAAGCATGCAGTTATTCGACAAAAAGGATGCAAAGTGCTGGAGTAACTTTGCAGGTCAGACAGCATCTCTGAAGAACATGGATCTGTGACTTTTCGGGTCGAGACTGTTAGAAACAGAAAAATAGGTGCGATTCGGCCCTTTGAGGCAGCTGATCATCTAAAATCAGTACGCCATTCCTGCTTTTTCCACATATCCCATGATTCCTTTAGCCCTAAGAACTAAATCTAACTCTCTTGAAAACATCCAGTGAATTGGCCTCCACTGCCTTCTGTGGCAGAGAATTCCACAGATTCACAACTCTTTCGGTTACATTCTTGTCCCTCATCTCATCTAAATGGCCTACCCCTTATTCTTAAACTGTCACCCCTGGCTCTGGACTCCCCCAACATCGGGAACATTTTTCCTGCATCTAGCCTGTCCAATTCTTTAAGAATTTTGTATGTTTATATAAGATACTCTCTCATCCTTCTAACTTGCAGTGAATACAGGCTGAGTCGACCCATTATTTCATCATGTGTCAATATGACATCAAACTGGAGTCTGAGGAAGGGTCTCGATCTGAAATGCCACCTGTCCACGTTCTCCAGAGATGCTTCAGACTGGAGTCTGTAGAAGGATCTTTTTTACAAAATGTCACCTATCCATGTTCTCCAAAGATGCTGCCTGACCTGCTCCAACTCCAACACTTTGTGCCCATTTTTGCATTAAACAGCATCTGCAGTTTTTGTTTCTTCATGCAGATAATGGACCTCAGTTTGGAAATGGATTGGTTCTATATCTGGGTTGTGATCCCTGGACAACAGAGCGAAGAATATCAGGGAGGATTGTCTCTCCTGATGGCTGTGATCCTTGCTTGAAAGTGACTATGTGTGGGTATGGAACGATGGGAAGATGGTACATAATGTCCCTTCTCCCTACCTCCCAAACTGCCCTCCCAAATCTCCTACCCATGCCCCATCAATAGGAAGAAAGAAACTGGCACCAATGCATTGCTCCATGCTTGCCTGCTGGGACTGCTGCTTCCCACAGCCCAGTCTTTAGTATGACTAAGCGCTGTTGAGTGAAGAAAAAAAGAGTAAAAGTTGGAAGAATAACATAAAAATAAATTTCTCGTGTTATTTATATGTAGGCACTGGAAAGTTTATACAACCTGTTATTTTAAAGGGTGGAAAAAATTACTCTGTGGATCGCTGTAATGCAGGGAAAATAAGGATATTGGGATTTTTAATTAATTTCACACACAGACCGTGATCTTGGCTGAACAATAGACAATAGGTGCAGGAGTAGGCCATTCGGCCCTTCGAGCCAGCACCGCCATTCGGCCCTTCAAGCTAGCACTGCCATTCAATGTGATCATGGCTGATCATCCCCAATCAGTACCCCGTTCCTGCCTTCTCCCCATATCCCCCGACCGCTATTTTTAAGAGCCTATCTAGCTCTCTCTTGAAAGCATCCAGGGAACCTGCCTCCACCGCCCTCTGAGGCCGCGAATTCCACAGGCTCATCACTCTCTGTGAGAAAAAGTGTTTCCTCCTCTCCGTTTTAAATGGCTTACTCCTTATTCTTAAACTGTGGCCCCTGGTTCTGGACTCCCCCAACATCGGGAACATGTTTCCTGCCTCTAGCATGTCCAAACCATTAACAATCTTATATGTTTCAATGAGATCCCCTCTCATCCTTCTAAACTCCAGAGTGTACATGCCCAGCTGCTCCATTCTCTCAGCATATGACAGTCCCGCCATCCCTCGAATTAACCTTGTAAACCTACGCTGCACTCCCTCAATAGCAAGAATGTCCTTCCTCAAATTAGGGGACACAAACTGCACACAATTCTCCAGGTGTGGTCTCACTTGGGCTCTGTACAACTGCAGAAGAACCTCTTTGGTCCTATATTCGATTCCTCTTGTTATAAAGGCCAACATACCATTCACTTTCTTCACTGCCTGCTGTACCTGCATGCTTACCTTCATAGACTGATGTACAAGGACCCCCAGATCCCGTTGTACTTCCCCTTTTCCCGACGACGCCATTTAGATAGTAATATGCCTTTCTTTTTTTGCTACCAAAGTGGATAACCTCACATTTATCCGCATTAAACTTCATCTGACATGCATCTGCCCACTCCCCCAACCTGTCCAAGTCACCATGCATTCTCATAGCATCCTCCCCACAGTTCACACTGCCACCCAGCTTTGTGTCATCTGCAAATTTGTTAATGTTACTTTGAATCCCTTCATCCAAATCATTGATGTATATTGTAAATAGCTGCGGTCCCAGCACCGAGCCTTGCTGTACCCCACTAGTCACTGCCTTCCATTCTGAAAGGGACCCGTTAATCCCTACTCTTTGTTTCCTGTCTGCCAACCACTTCTCTATCCATGTCAGCACTCTACCCCCAATACCACATGCCCTAATTTTGCCCTCCAATCTCCTATGTCGGACCTTATCAAATGCTTTCTGAAAGTCCAGGGAAACTACATCCACTGGCTCTCCCTTGTCCATTTTCCTAGTTACATCTTCAAAAAATTCCAGAAGATTAGTCAAGCATGATTTCCCCATCGTAAATCCATGCTGACTCAGACCGATCCTCTTACTGAAGAAGGGTCTCGACCCGAAGCGTCGCCTATCTCCTTCGCTCCTTAGATGCTGCTGCACCCGCTGAGTTTCTCCAGCTTTTTGTGTAACCCCCCACTGCTATCCAAATGTTCGGCTATCTCATCTTTTATAATGGACTCCAGCATCTTCCCCACCATCGATGTCAGGCTAACTGGTCTATAATTCCCTGTTTTCTCTCTCCCGCCTTTCTTAAAAAGTGGAATAACATTAACAAAAGTATGATAACATGAACACTTCCATTGCTACTGTTCCAGAGCAAAGGAGGTCTGGATGCATTCTTCACTAGAAGGTTTTATAATGCATCCTGTACGTCATATATATCTTTTCTCTTGCTGTAATTCATAAAGTAAAAAAAAAATAGCTGGTCAGCTTTCACTTTCTTATATAACCAGGGTAAGTGAGTTGATATTTTCCCTGTATTGTTTCTGAATTATAAAATACAAAGGCAACGTTTGTGCTAGGATGGTGGACACACATTCCCAGTGTGAGGAAGGAAAGGGCAGTACAATGTTTTGCAAGGCAGCATAAAAATAAAGATAATGGGTCGTTTTAAGCAAGCCTCTTTGGCAGAAGCTAACCAGATCTCTTTTGGCCACCTGTTTTACATCCCATTTATCATACTTCCCAGTGAGGGTGGGGGAAAGCCAGGGTTTAATTAGAAGACCTATCTGATCTCATTTGTTATGTACTGACAGAATTAAATTTAAATGACTCCCCCCAACTTCCCATCACCCTCAGAGCCGCAATCATGCCTGATACCTCTTGGTGCAGGAATGCAACAAAATTCTTCTATCTATCATCTGAGCTGTAAAACAATCTTAACGCATCATACATCTTAAGGTAGAATAGTTTAAATTAATATAAACCATTTTTCAGTCCATGTGTTATGTTTTTTATCTGTACCTCTGCTTCTCCTAGACAAATACCAGGCTTTGCATTAGTTAATAAACTTCTGCAGATGACAGCTCACTAAGTTTAACTCTCGAGAACAGAAGGAAATTGCACACTGACACAAAGTGCTTGAGTAACTCGATATTACTGGAGAACCACGTTTCGAGTCGGGACCCTTCTTCAGCCAAATCAGTCTGAAAAAGGGTCCCAACCTGAAACGTCACATATCCATATTCTCCAGAGATGCTGCCTGACCTACTGAGATACTCCAGCACTTTGTGTCAGTGTGCTTTGTTTTTGTAAACCAGCATCTGCAATTCTTCAGGATTGGAGATTTTCCATTAACTTCACAAGGTTCATAATGACTGTCTGTGAAATATTTGCACAGGCACCAGTGAGTAAGGGTCAAACACCTAATGTAACTTGACCTGTCTCTACTTTCTTTATAACCTCAGCTTCACCCAAACATTTTGAACAGGAGATTCCCCACTGAAGTAGAAATTGTAGGTGAGACACAAAAATAACTGGAATAACTTCCACATAAGCTCATGATAATCTTAACATCAGTCGATAATAGCAGGTTAAAAAAAACTTTTAAAAAGATCTATTCTCCAGATAAAAGCTTAGAATATCTTGTTGTTGAAGAACGATGAGCAAAACACAAAGCACTGGAAGAACTCAGCAGGCCAGGTGGCATCTGTTGAGGATGAACAGGCAATCTTTCAGGATGGGAACTGATGGAGGGAGGAGTACGCTGGAAATGAGAGATGGGAGCAGGGCAAAGCCTGACAAGTGATAAGGTTAGTTTAGAAATACAGCACGGGAACATGCCCTTCGGCCCACCGAGTCTGAAATCACAGGAACCTGAAGATCTCGGAGAAAACCAACGTAAGTTACGGGGAGAAGGTACAAACTCCGTACAGACAAGCACCCGTAGTCAGGATCGAATCCGGGTGTCTAGCACTGTGAGGCAGCAGCTCTACCAACTTCAGATGTGTAGGAGAGATATCCTGACCACGAATGCACTTCCAACAAGGATTGCTGTAGATTCTTAAGGGCAGGAGCCATTTTAGCTTCCTTATCCCAAAGATGCCACTCCCTTTGGAACTGTGGAATTTTACTTGGCACAACTTTGGATTTTGGCACGGTGCCTGGACAATTCAGAAAACAATATTTGTGTGAGTGGAATAGTTTAAGCATACTTCCTGTTTAAATTGTCTCACCTTTACTCTCCTTGAAGATATCAACATGGGAGCTACAAATAACAGTTAATTAATTTATGACACATATTCCTGACTGGTATTCACAACAACCTGGAAAAGAAACCCTGGCAGCAACTTGCTGAAGGAATAATTATGAGCATAATATATATACAGAGCTGCATATGTTGATTGCACATAGTTATGCATTTGCATTCTTAATCATTGACTCCTAAGAATAACTTTTCAATCACCCATATGTGCAGACAGTAGTCAGATGGTGTGCCATTAATATTCAAGCAAATACTAATGTGTTCAATGATTTTGTGGAATTCATTCATTTAGCCTTGCTGAGCACTAGACCACTGTGGGCCTGATCATCAGGGAGGATAAGAAACTGTGCAGAAGCAGCAGTAGAAGGTTGACAGCTGGGGACACTTGGCAAAGTACAAGGCAGAGTGCCACTTACGGGTGAGTAAGCTGAATACTGGCAGCCTTTGAAAAGCCTAGTTGGTTGGAAATCCATTGGTAGGAAACAGAGATGTGGCAGCTTAAAACTGTCTGAAGCCAACAGATGAAACTTCAGACCTATATTTAATGGGGAATTTGTTTGGGTGGCACGTGGCGCAGCGGTAGAGTTGCGGTGTGGGTTTTCTCCGGGTGCTCCAGTTTGCTCCCACACTCCAAAGATGTACAGGTTTGTAGGTTCATTGACTTGGTATAAATGTAAATTGTCCCTAGTGTGCAGGATGGTGTTAATGTGCAGGAATCACTGGTCAGCGTGGGCTCGGTGAGCCGAAAGGCTTGTTTCCGCTTTGTATCTCTAAACTAAACTAAACTAAAGGATATATCCTACTTCAGACAAAGCTGTCTAAAGTTCAGCAACACAGCGTTTCCAGCAGAGAGGCAGCAGAAGAAATGTTAAGGCTGCAGCTGATCATTAATTGTCATTAGTTGTGCCAGATCTATAAATACAGGTTAGCTGTGAAACTGACTGACCAGGCTTTGCTGACCCAAGCTTCCCAATGCTATGCTGTTTGAATTTGATGAGAGAACAAAGAGGTTACATGAAATAGCTTTAAACTCATGGAAAGGTTAGGTACATTAGCAATCTTCTTCTTGCGTCTGGCGTGCACAGCCTAAAGTTGCAAGTCAACTTATTCTATTTGATCTATATGTTTGTGCACGTTGGGTTGATTGCATTAGTCGAAACAGGGTGGCCCACATGAAGGTTGCAATCTTCCACCCCATACATTAGCAATGAATAGACATGGTACTCCACAATAATTTTGCACACAACACACTCTACTGTTTTCGGTGTAGTTAGGGCTTATGTTTGTTATTCTATCTTTTATAATTACATCAGGTTAATCAATAAAACATTACGCACCCAAACATATTTAGAATAGCATTTACAAACTATAGCATTGCTACCCTGCCAGTATAATTTGATTAATATTCGCAATCAATTAATTTTACATCAGTTATTTGACCCAATCTAGCAAGGTAAATTATATTTACATAAGATTCTTCGCTTTTTAGAAATCTGTCATAAAGTTTACTGGAACAACAAACAAGCATAACCTTCAGTGTGGATTTCTTATTACCAACTTTGATGGAAGATTTCAATAATAAAAAGGAATGAAATGTACCAGTGCTTCCCAGTTTGAAAACACATACCTCCAGATTCAGGGACAGTTTCTTCCCATCTGTTTTCAGGCAACTGAACAGTCCTCTCATCAACTAGAGTGCAGTCCTGACCTCCAATTTACCTCATTGGAGATGCTTATCACTATCTTTAATCCGATATTATCTTGCACTAAATGTTGTAGCCTTTATCCTTTATCTGTACACTGTGGGCTGCTTGATTGTAATCATGCATTGTCTTTTCATTTATCTAATAGCAGGCAAACAAAGGCTTTTCACTGTACCTTGGTGCATGTGACAATAATAAACTAAACTAAACTAAACCAACAGAGCAACAAATCCTCCTAAATTTCCATCCGGCTCACCATTAAAACTGGCATTAAGTAATCAAGAGTGTTCCAGCCACCTTATCTCCCATTATCGGTTAGTATCCTGTGTTTTCCTCGTTCAAAGGCACCCAATCTCTGCCGGCAACCTGACCCTCATGGTACTGTAAATATCCCGAATGTGACTGGTCCAAACGCACAGGTTTCTGCTCTCTGGCATATTATTATGCTGCCAAATTTCTGTTGGATTACATTTTTATACTCTTTGCTAGTAAGATTAAACAAGAACTTACCAGTTTGAAGTTTGATCTTTATTTTATGAGGAGTTGCGATGAGGGATTTCGTGAAGACCCCGCCAGGCACGCATGCGCGACATTCTTCAAAGCAGCGGTGTGGAATCACAGATCACAAACCGAAGATAGTAAGATTAAAACTTGACCATACCAGTTGAATATATAATAGAGGGTTGGGAGCGGAGGGCACGAAATCCCTCATCGCAACTCCTCATAAAATAAAGATCAAACTTCAAACTGGTAAGTTCTTGTTTAATCTTACTATTTTACTTCGGAGTCACGTGAGTGACTTCGTGAAGATTTCAAAGCTCTGTGATTACATGCCCTGGACCACGCCCATGCTCACACACTGCCGTAATTCTGATGGAGGAAGTATGTTAACGTATTTCAGACTTGAACAAGCTGAAAAAATAATAACATTTGTTAATACAACAATAACCCCCTGAACTCGGGGACAAACGTTTAGGGAACAGCACTTAAAACTGAATCCGCCAACGTTGCGGGAGCGGTTATAAATCAGTTATAAAACCGCTGAAGTGTAGATTCACTGGCCCAGCTCGCTATTGCGAGGCCAAAATCCATGAACACCGCCATAGTCCTTGCCACTGATGTGGATGCAGCCCTGATAGAATGACATTTAAAATATTAGTGTCTTACCTGCTGCACCGAATACCACCTCGTGTCATCTGGAGATAGTCTGCACAATCACCCTGTGACGTGGGTTACCATGGCTGAAACAGACCCGTCTCCATACATCTGATGCCCATTTGCAGACGTGTAGTCCCAGGTCTGTGTAGTGTAAGTAATTCTTCTGTAAAGAAGTTACCTTAGTATGGTCCGATCATTCTATCCAGGTTTAATTCCTGTAAAGTCATGACCTGTTGAGCTGTGTTCAGTGCCATTATCATAAGCACTTTGAAGGTGAGTAAGTCCATCATAGGCGACCAGCTCCTGAGGAGGGTCAACACTACCTCATCCCAGTCCAATCTAGCGATAGGACGACAATGCACTCCTGGCACTGTATACAGCACTGTAACTGAGGGACTCGTCATAATGACGACCCATGAGTATTCCAGCACCTTGGAGAGTATAGCAGATATGTAGATGGTCTAGGTCCGACTACAGAAACCTCCCATATCCTTATGTAGGCGAGGTACTGCTTCCTACTGGACTCTCTCTGCACGATGCTGTTTGACATCCATGGTCCTTTATGTTGCAGAGCCTGGTTGCGTATCCTGCAGCACCTGTCTGATGAAGCAGAATGGGGAAAACATAGAAACCCCGCATTTCCCCCCAACGTAGCGAAAACGCGTCCATCGCCACTGCCCCAGGATCTAGTTCTCAAGACATATGTTAGTATCCAATGGCTCAACCTGGACGCAAAGAGGTCGAAATCTGGTATTCCATATTAGGCTATAATTTTAGCAGATATTTGGAGGTTCAATCTACTTGATGTCGTTATTAATACTTGTGACCTGGTGTCCGCCACTATATTGAGCTTATCCAGAAGGTACATAGCTGAACTCAAATTTCTTTCAATCCACCAGAGCCAAATTAATGTTTCCAATTCATCCCAAGATATTAACTTGACGCCACCCATAAGGTTTAATATGCCTCCTCAGTGGTATTATTTTGAAGACGAACATACGTATGCTGCAGATTAGTACATTAATGCGCAGCCCTGGACATGCTCCCAGCATTTCTAAACAGTTTATACCTTGTGATTGAAGAAAGTAGACTCATGCAATCCCATTTACCGCCCCACCTGGAATGGTGTCAGTAGTTCCCCAGCCCTCGGCGCTTGCGTCGGTTTGTAACGCGACTACTAGGTTTGATGTAATGATGGGATTTAACAATCACAACCATTGCTAATCCACCGTTGTACCTCAATTATGCTTGGATTGGCAGCTGCTTAAGCTCGTAATTGTAAGCATTCGCTATACATGCCGAGATTTTGCTTATTCACCCAAGCTTTGATAGCGTAACGACCCAATTATGTGGCTGGAATGTAGCTCCAATTTACCCATAGCTTAGCAGCATGTCGAAAGTCAGTTCCCTGGCGCAAGCAAGGCTGTTACATGAATCTATTATGGCTATAGCTCTGTTCCCTGGATAGTGACAAACAGAGCCGCAGAATGTATGTACCTCCCTCCTACTTGTGAGGTTATGCATGCAGCACTTCCAAGAGAACCAGGCCCCCTTACCTCCATGGTTACCGGCGAGCCTGACGTTCTGGTTTCTAGTATTCCTTCTTTGCTGGGTGCTGCTCGATCGCCTCGGTAAATCCTTGTTCCTGCAGCTGGTGTGTGGTGAGGTAGTCTATGCTGGCTCTGCCCTAACAAGGCTTCTGCTGTTGGGGAGCTGGTGCGGATGTGTTCTTGATGGCCTCGTCTTTGACCGGCTTGGGCAGGTCCTCCCCAAACAGCTGTCTTGGAGGTGTGGTGGAGGTACGACCCAACCCAGCGAATTCAGGGTTAATGTCGGGCCGGATGGAGCTCTGACTAAAACAGTTTCCCGAAGTGTGCTACACAGGAGGGCTAGAGCATCCTGCTGCTCTGCGGATGCACCTGCCCCATCGAGGGTCCTGATGAGCGCCGTGATGCCCGACGCCAATAGCTTCAGAATTTTCTGCCTCTTCATCTCTTGTTCCCTCGCATTGGAAATTATGTTCCCTCAGATGGCTGAGTCGACCCTCGGGACGTTCAGGGTAACACAGTTTCCAGGATCCTTGTACTTCTCCGTGTTTCTGAAAGCACCTGGTCTAGGAACTGGTGTGTCGTCAAGAATTAATACTTACTGCCAATGTAGAGTGCAGCGGTACCCCTGAAAACAGGTTTCGGATTTTCGACACCTCCAACTTCTTCTTCTGGATCGAGAGCAGTGGGCTCTTCTGCTGCCGCTGCTTTGTCAAATCGGCCATCTGTTGAATGCTAGCACTCCCGATGGACGAAGGTGAGATTGAAGGTGGTGGTCATGATCCGAACTCCCAGACCGCTGAGACTCCTGCTCTTGCCGACCCAGGTCCTGCTGATATAGTTGCTCCACCATTAGCTCCATCCTAGCCATGCGACCGCTGCCGCTACACACGGACAACAGGTCGACTTCCCCAGGCCCTGATGAGTCGCTGGGGCTTCTGCCAGTAGGTCACACCTCAACGAAGTGGCTGACAGGTACTCGTCAGCACCCACTCCTGCGGGGCTGAACGACTTCCGCACGGACAACCCGCTAGCCCGGCATCCCTCGGACCTTAGCGGCCTCTCTACCTGACGAGCAGGCAGAGGAAAGGAGTCGGAACCGGTCCCCAATACCGGTCCGTGGTCCGTGCAGGCACACCGTCACCCTCACCCCCAGGGGTCTGTGACGGCGCTTGGCTGGCTTTACCCGCAGCAACGGGATTGCCTAACCGTATTCTGCGGCCACCGGTCTGCGCTCCGGCAGCCTGTTCCGGTGCAGTGCCGGTACCTCCTGCTCCCGCAGGCTGTACGACTCCTGCACGGACATACCGCTAGTCCGCCGTCGTTTGGACCTAAGCGGCACCTCTGCCTGGTGGGAAGGCAGAGGGAAGGATCGGTACCGGTCCCCAATACCGGCTCCGCTGTCCGTGCAGGCTTGCCGTCACCCTTAACCACACGGGTCCATGAGGGCGCATAGCCGGCGTTACCCGTAGCAATGGGGTTGCCTAGCCGTAAACTGCTGCCACCGGTCTGCGCTCCGGCAGCCTGTTCCGGTGGACACCGGTACCTCCTGCTCCTGCAGGGCTCCCCGATTTCCAGCAGGTCCATCACCGGCCTGCAGTCTAGCAGGTTACCCCCGGCGGTATGTCGATGCCTCCCACTGCAGCGGGGCATGACCTGTGCGCAGCTCTCCCCATCTCTGATACCTGCATAGTAGGAGAGACAAAACGAGCCGCCGAGCGGGTCACATGTTTACGCACCTTTGCCCCACAGTCACTATGCATAGGTGAGAGTGGTAGGGAGTCCAGGTCTTGCCCATCCTGCTCCCACGCGGTGCTCCACCATTTTGCGGCCCCATGGTCAGCCGTGGTGGAGAGACGGGTCCTGGCTGCGCAGGGCTAAACCCGACCTCCGCGTTCTTCTGGAATGGTGGCCGCTGACTCCCATCTGAAGTCGCACGGCCCTTGGAGACCTGCTTCGCTGCCTTCATTCTGGTCTCCATCCCTCTGTAAGCAAACTCGAATACAGACGCTTAGCTATTCAAAGTTAGTATCTTACCTGAGGGTCTTTAAGAAGTATGGTGACCAGCCTCTCATGCTTTAATAACTTTTATATGTTGGCAGTCGGAACTTCTTGAAGACAATGCATACCCTAGAGTAGCAGGGCACTTTAATGTAGCCAGGCCACAGAATCCCTGCAGTTGCAGTGTGGAGTCAGGCTGCCTTTGCTTGCAAGCCTGCTTCTCCCTGAATGCCAGCAACCCGCAGAACCCCTGCAGGCTGCGGTGTAGAGTCGGGCTGCTGCCCATGGCAAGCACAGCAAGCCCTACACCACATGCACACCGCCAGCCCGCAGTATCACCCCCGCGGGCTGTGGTGTAGAGTCGGGGCTGCCGCTCCGCCGTTGAAACTTCTGACGGCGAGCCTGCAAGCCCGACTCCTGCATGCACACCGCCAGCCCGCAGTATCCCCCGCGGCTGCAGTGTAGAGTCGGGGCTGCCGCTCTACCGTTCCTACTTTGAACGGCGAGCCTGCAAGCCCCACGCCAACATGTACACCGCCAACCCGCGATGTTCCCCGCGGGCTGAGGTGTAGAGTCGGGGCTGCCGCGCTGCCGTCGCGAACTTTTGACAGCGAGCCGGCAAGCCCCATTCCTTTTCGCCCGCGGCGTCCCCTGCGGGCTGCGGTGTGGAGTCGGGCTGCCTCTGCCGTCCTCCGCCGGCGAGTGTATGAGCCCGGACCCTCCTGGGTCAACGGGCTTCCCGACTCCAACTATTGGAGCCGCCGCTGACTGCCGCAGCAGTCAGATCCGAGGCGGCTGCGAGACCCTGCGACAGGGCCACCTAGAAGAAAAAGACCGCAGGTTAGTGTTTTACTTACCTGCAGGTCCCAGCAGTAGAGGAGCAACGCTCCTCCCTGCCTGTCGCTCGCATGCGGTCGACGATATGTCGCGCATGCGTGCCTGGCGGGGTCTTCACGAAGTCACTCACGTGACTCCGAAGTAAAATTTTGAGCTTCCTGCTATTCCAAATAAGTTTTGCTTTGATAAAAGTCAGTTTAACTATCTGCATTTTTGGACCGATGTCTTGCGAAAACGGACTGACAAAATAGTTGAATTGAACAAAGATTCTAATTCTGAGAAACATCAGCCTTTAACATTCATTATTTTTCTCATTTTCCCACAAATGGTGGAAGATTTATGGAACAAGCTGCTAGATGAGGTAGTTGAGGCAGGGACTATCCCAACATTTAAGAAACAGTTAGACAGGTACACGGACAGGACAGGTTTGGAGGGATATGGATCAAATGCTGGCGGGTGGGACTAGCGTAGCTGGGACATGTTGGCCGCTGCAGGCAAGTTGGGCCTGTTTCCACACTGTATCACTCTTATGACTTTCACTTTGGGACTGATAAGTTTGGGGATAAGTTGCCATGGGGCTTTGAATGTCTGAAAGTCTTGTATCTTCAAAACCGATACGGAAAATAATTAAAACTCAAATGCAATCATCGTGGTTTTAAGAAATCTGACAATCTTGCTTTTGATCTTTAAGTTGCGAGGCATGTATTAGATTTTGAAAGAATGAAAAAGGAAAAAAGGGTGAAATGTCAGTATTTTGGAGCATCAGCATATTACACTGGAAAATGGTGCTCGGAGAGTCTGTGCATTCACCACCCACATTGAATGTAGGCTCTCAGTTCACACCTGTGTTGATGTGCAGCAAGAGAAGCCCGGTCATTTAATACTTTTAATAAAGCCGAACATTGATCGTTTTTGGAATGTGAGCAGTGGTGTGCATTTCATGAAACCATTCATAAAACCCATTACTTGCATTTAATCATGATGATACAATCTTATTGCGATATCTCCCATTCCGAAATAACACATTTTTGTCTATCTTTCTTTTACCTGCTGATCCTTAGTTTTTAAGATATTGCAATTCTGGATCATCTCTACAAAAGGCCACAATTCACCTGCAAGCCTGGACAATGAACTTCACATGGCTCTTTGATAATGCAGAACAACAAAACAAAAGATTTGTTTTCTTTCGGGTCAGGACTCTTCTTCAGACTGATTCTAGAATGGGGGGGAAGAAAGCTGGAAGAGATGAGAACAGGACAAAGCATGGCAGGGTAATAGGTTGATGCAGGTGGGGGGGGGGGGCAAAGGCCAGAGACGAAAAGACAGAAAGTGTGAGACAAAAGGATTGAAGGGTTGCGAATTGTGAAACTAGAGGAAGGAATGTAGCTGAAAGGGGAGGAGAGAAATAGGTGCCTTGCCCTTCCATCTACATTCCTTGCTCTAGCTTCACAATTCTTACATTTCTCCAAGCAAGTGGCCGTTGTATGGGTACTGGTGAACAGAAACCAGTTATAGCAACTGATGGAAGGAGCTATGTGGAGGAGGGAGACAATTCACAAGTGGATGCCTGAAATCTTACACTGCTGAGGATGAAGTGAGATGAGCATTTGCTGCAGTATCTCCAATTGATAGAACAACACTAGTTTGATGAATCCATTATATTGATGGATGCATGGTGCTATTGCACTTCATTGTTTATAGTGAGGTTAAGCTAGTCAATATGCTGATCGTTAACAGATGATGGTAGTCACTGTCCAGGTTGGTTATCTGTTAACCAGTTCATGATCATTTTCCTTGGAGTTCAGGTAGCTTCTTGTCAGAGGGAAAAACAAAAGTGCTTTCCTTGAGGTTATTCTATTACGCTGCAGAACAATTCACTAGTGAAATATGGATCTCAGGTAAAATCTTAAGGTTGTACCTATCATAGTGCTCCTGGATACTTTTTTTCTCTTAAGGTTTAGATAACCTTGTTAATCAGTGCCTCCAAGAGTCTTTATCAAAAACAAAAAAAAATGGATGGTTGTATGCAGTTTACACAGCTTGACTGTGTCTCTGATATGCGGCAATGATATTCTGCACATATCAGCTATCCAAATGAATGAAGAAGAGTGTGCTGGGGACAGATGGAAAGCATTTCTCATACCATGGTCCCATTATGAAATTTGTGCCTTACAGCAGGAATTTTACAAAGGCATTTTCATTGCATTGTCCAACACGCAATGTCACAAAGTAATTTTGTGCTCCAGACATTTTGTGGTCCTCTGGGCAAAAAATTGCCAATCTTGGGCTGCAGTCCGTAGCCACAAATAAGTGGGCCGACAGTACTTAAACATATTGAGTAAATCAACTTTATAGACAGACTCTGAATCCAGGCCCAAGTGATTAAAGCCAAGAATATGATCAGTTATGCAATGCTCTGGCCTAAGATATATCCTACTGTATAATGTGTAGGAAGGAACTGCAGATAGACACAAAATGCTGCAGTAACTCAGCGGGACAGGCAGCATCTATGGAGAGAATGAATGGGTGACCTTTCGGGTCGAGACCCTTCTTCAGAACTGCAGATGCTGGTTTAAACTGAAGATAGACACAAAATGCTGCAGTAACTCAGCGGGACAGGCAGCACCTCTGGAGAGAAGGAATGGGTGACGTTTCGGGTCGAGACACTTCTTCCTGCTGTACAATATCTTGACATAAAAATAATACTAGTGTGAAATCGATTTGAACTTAGTCATTCTAAAAATAATCTCATAAACTTAAAAAACCATGGGGATAATTAATCATTAATCATTTAAGTGCTGAAATATTCATATTTATGCCCTGTTGACATTCAGAGAATGCACAACCACAAGCAGCATGTTATTGCTGTATGTGATCTATATTTGCGATATTATTTTTTGATGTGGAGAGGATGTTTCCACCAGTGGGAGAGTCTGGGACCAGAGAGCACAACATCAGAATAAGAGAACATACCTTTAGAAAGGAGATGAGGAGGAATTTCTTTAGTCAGAGGGTGGTGAATCTGTGGAATTCATTGCCACAGACGGCTGTGGCGGACGTCAATGGGTATTTTTAAAGCAGAGATTGACAGATTATTGATTGGTAATGGGTGTCAAAAGTTATGGAGAGAAGGTAACATCTTCATGAAACTTTTTTTGCATCCTTTCCAGTTTAGTGACTTCCTTCCCGCAGCAAGTCAACCAGAACTGCACATGGTATTCCAAATTTGGTCTTGCACAGCTGTAACATGACTTCTCAGCATCTGTGCTCAATACCATGACAGATGACGTAAATGAGGGCACCAGGTTCTTGGCCCCATAAACTACCTCCAGAAAGTAGTTATAAAGCTGTGCCATCAATTAAATTGCAGACAATAGTCCATTGGAATTCGTTCTACCCAAAATATACATGAAAAGAACAAACTGATTAAATTGGAGTCAATTAAAAATCTTTGTATCTTGAAAATCCCCATAGTGTATCAATAGAAATAATCAATCTTAATTCTCCACCTCTTCTTCCAATCTTTCTCCTTTAATTTAATTTCAAATTGACCGGAACGGAGGCATAGAGTTTGTCAGTCACTTTCTACTGATCTATTGCTGATTGGTAAGATAATCTGCAAATGTGTGTCAGGGTAAAATGGGTCAGACTGATTATTATTAAATTACATCACTGTCAGCATATATCGTCGAGAACTAGTTGCCACGGCAACTGATGGCATTGGGAAAAGAAACCTGCTTCCTTTAAGCTGTTTGGTAATTCTGTGTGAACATAATGTTCAAAGCAATTCTTCTGAATTGCACTATGACACCCCAATATTTTCTCTGTGTAACCTGATATTAAAGTAATCGCACTGTTAACTAACTAAGTAACATCTATTCCGTTTTTTCAAAATAATTACAATAGCTACTTTATGATTGAAACAAGAGGCATTTTCTGAACAATATTAACTTTATTTTCTGACACCTTTAGTATGTTTGTCAGATTTGTTATTGATTTGACTGGACGGTTTCAGGGTTAACATTACAGATTCGATGGCTCGTCGTATTTTGGACTTTGGACAATGAGGGATGGCTGCAGAATGTTGGACAAAGTGCAGAGAATCCATTATTGATCATTTCAAATACAGTCATTTGTCAGTTCTATTTTGATTGCTCCCAAAACCATAACCACTAATTCCAGGTGCGATCCCCCGAAAGAAAGCGGACATAAAATGAACAAGATGGATGGCGCTAACAGTAATGTTATGGAACAGTGCATGAGGCTTATACATTAGAATGCATGGCCCTTCCATCTTATTTACCATTCGAGTCCATAGTCTTTCAGGGGATCTCTCCTGGAATTAGTGGTGATGGTGGGAGGAGCAATCTAATGAACAAATGATTTACTGATGCTTCAGTTCATTGAGAAAGAAGCCTGGTGTCACTCTTCACTTTTGATACCGTTTTAATGCAATGGCTCAAACAACTGCTCACCATGTGGAGAATGACAGTATCTGGCGTCCCATTACAGTATAATGGCATTCAGCTCTGCATAGTTACTTTCTGTTATTATCTTTGATGTTCTACTTTTCTGTGAAATAGATCATTACCATTATTTATATAATGGTATATGGACACACTGATCTGTTTTGTAGTCAATGCCTACTATGTTCTGTTGTACTGAAGCAAAGCAAGAATTTCATTGTCCTATCAGGGACACATGACAATAAACTCACTTGCTTTTCGCTATTTAAAACGTGAACTTCAAGTGAACATTAAGTAATATTGATTAAGTGACACCGTGTTACAAGTACTGCAACAAATAAGGATGTGGCAATGTCTATACATAAGTATCACTTTTGGGGAAGAAAAGACACAACGTGCTCCAGTTACTCAGCGGGTCAGGCAGCATCAATATCACCACGGGTTACACAAAAAGCTGGAGAAACTCAGCGAGTTCAATATCACCACCTTGACTTGACTTGACATGACTTGACCAGCCACTAAGATCCAGCAAATCCTGAGACTAGCACCACCAAAATGTTTTCAAAATGGATACCATGTTCTCCAGAGATGCTGTATTACTCCAACGTTTAGTGTATTTAAACCAGCATCTGCAGTTCCTTGTTTCTCAAAATCACTATCGGAAAATGGCTTATGGTGAGAGTTAGCATTCATATGATGCTCTAACTGCCATATGCCACTTCAGTCGTGTCTGCAGGCAGTTCATAGTTATTACCGAGGAATCAGAGAAGCAAGGCTATTGAGAGCTCGGCTGTTCCTCCCGGGCTAATTCCGCTACGATTGGAGGAAATATAAATTGGGAACCTGCCATTTTCAACTGGGAGGTAGACACAAAATGCTGGAGTAACTCGGCGGGTCAGGTATCTCTGACCGCTGCCTGTCCTGCAGAGTTACTCTAGCATTTTGTGCCTACCTTTGATTTAAACCAGCATCTGCAGTTCTTTCTTGCACATTTTTATCTGGGAGGCAGGAGACATAAATAAATAGCGTAAGACAACAATCTATAAGCATGTGTAGGATGGAACTGTAGATACTGGTTGATACCAAACATAGACACAAATTGCTGGAGTAACTCAGCGGGTCAGGTATCTCTGGAGAAAAAAGATGGATGACTTTTTGAGTCGGAATCCTTCTTCAGATAAGAATCTCGTTACCAATTGTAGTATTAGGTGAGGCATGGTAGCAGGTTGGGATTGATGGGACCTGTAAAAGGTTTAGGAGGAAGAAACACATGAACACAGAGGAATACAATTATTTTATGTGATAGTTATTGACATTTTTATGCTTTTACCTTTATTTGTACACAAGTAACAAATGTTTTAACAATAGACAATATTTTATAAAAGGAAAAGGACCTGTGAAAATATGAATTACAGGTAATAGTGCAGACATCAGGAACATGAGTGGGGGCCTCAAAGTCAAATCAGATTATAATTCAATGTAGGTGGGGAAACATATGTTACATGCTGCGACACGAATGAATATTAATCAGGATTGGCAAATTCTTTGTCTTTCTCCAGAATAATCTCCAGACAAGTAAAATATGATCACTTTAACATTATGTCTGAATCCATGCCTGCTGTCTCTTACGATGCATCAGAAACTAGCCTGCAGTCTGCTGGGATATCCTCACTGTAAAAGCCTGTGATCGATAAGGACATGTTTCTATTCATTTTATGACAGTCTTCAAAACATTGCTGAGCTTCTATTCATTTCATTTGGTGTCTGAAGTATAAATTTTTTAGCAGGTTGTGTATCTCAGCTATTTTATTAATTAAAAAAAAATTACAAATTTGACTGAGTCTGTTTTCACCTGAATAAACAAAAAATACTCTATATTAAAAGATCACACAAAAGCTTTCCCGGTGCTTCGGTTTAAGAAGAACAATAAATTGGACTGACCACAAGGTCACAGGTTTGTTTCCTAAGCTGTGCTGAGCTGTCTGATCAGCAGAGAGAGAGGCAGAGAAAAGATTGTCATTGCCCCAGTCTTCTGTGGGTCAGGGATGAGACGATCGCCCTGGATTTCCATTCCTGCAAATGGAATTAGTCTGCCAACACTATTTACAATCAGATTGAAGTATCACCGTTTGGACAATGTTCTGAAGGATGGCCTGCCACTTGTGGAATTGAATCCCAGCGGGAACAGACATTGAGTGGAGCAAAGGGAAAGGACCTGGGGAAAAAAAATCACTGGCCACCATGAGCATGTGGAGGGGGGGACTTCAAAGTCAAATCAAGATGATCATTTATTGTGGTTGGTGGGAAATAGATTAACAGTGCCAACGTTACGAATAAAAGGCAATTATTTGGAATCTAAGTCCGATTTGCTTATCGTTTGTAAGAATAACCGGCTTAAAGAAAATACTCATAATGAGGGAATGAGTTTCTTTGCAGAATTGTGGCTTACTGTAAGTCCAACCAATGCACTTCCTCCCCTGAAGTTGCCAGTTTCATATTGGAGTGCAGTTTCATGTATATCAGTCGCTCTCCTCGTGCTAATTGTGTCTAAACATTGACCGTCACCCTGTTATATGACCATTATGTCATCACAGCTTAGTTTCAGTGTGTACTTACTGGCACACTTACTCAGTGTGCACCCCTCTAATTTGGCCACACTAGGAACCATATTGACGCACTTTCCTTTTCAATCCCACAAATGCACCAGTTAATTTTGAAGTGCTGAGTTACAGCTGAGTAACGAAAACATTCAGTCTCTCTGAAATAAAATTAGCCATCAGGGAAGCTTGAATAATAGGCTGTGGTATAAAGGGAAATAAATCCAAGGAGAATGTGGCATAAAATTCCTCAAAGGGAGGAGTCAAAGGTTTTAGTGAAGTTGCAAAGACCATGCATGATGGTCAGTGTTGCTTCCTCTTGGAGTTATTGGCGGTAGAGATCACATTCATGGAGCCTCCATCCACGTAGAGCTCATGGTGTAACTCTGGTAGACACTGGGAAGAGGTGGTCGAGGAGGATCTGACTGGTGACATTTTGTGGTGTGGTCAATAAGGAGATGCCACTGGAGATACTGCAGTCAGACTTGTTTCCTCAGGAAGGTCAGGATTGTGATCTATCTCAGATCTCCTGGTATTGTTTTTTCTTGCCCGATGAGGATAATGGAATTGCGAATTTTTGACTGAAGTTCAATGTCTGTATGGTTTCTTTATTGCCACGTGTACTAGGTACAGTGAAATACAATTTTGTAACTCACCATCTCAGCAGAAATACCAACTACTCTTGAAACCTAATTGTTAGTTGACGCATGGCATTTGTTATAGCTTATCCATCCGTTGTGATGGCAGACTGGACCAGATAATTGCACCTTCAGTATTGCAAGGTCTAAATCTTGAAACTCCTCGCTCAACAAAACCCTCAGGGGAATGCTATTTGCAAATCAGGACTCTCTGTGATTTGTAGGGTGCAACGATGGAGGATGCTGCCAGAATAACTCAAGTATGTAACTGTGGTGCCTTTTGAAGATGCTTGGCGAGGCAGCTAGTATACACAGGTGGTGGAAGCATTGAATGTTAAGGTGCTGGTTGGAAAGCCAATGGTTTGACTTAGATGGGTTTGTGCCTGTGGAATTGTACCGCACAGAAATAAGCCCTTCTTGCCAACCATTGTTTCTTAGCTACACGAGTCTCACATATTGTATTTAGTCTGTGGTTTTTTTATACCTTGGAGTATCAAACTTGTCCAGGATGTTCCTTTAGTGTTTGTGCAGGAAAGTTGGGTATATTGCATCACGTTCCTGGCCCAGGTGGCTCCTTGTCAGTGATGGAAAATCATTGCGGACTCCAATTTTACTCTCTTGTCCCAACCACATAATTAACCACAAATTAATATTTGATCTAAGGTTACTTTATTGCAGCAAGACACCTTGTATTTTAGTTTTACCTTCCTAAATATCACACTGACTTTTTCGCAACAAATCTTACCTCACCAAATCCACCATTCAGCTCCTTAACATCTCATATTAATCAATCATATCACTAATAATTTATCAATCTGGCTTTGATTTATTCTTCGGGTGGTGAAGAGGATTCCACTCCATTCCTTTGGTCTCCATCCGTGTGGACTCAGTGGGCTGAAGGGCCTGTTTCCATGCTATGTCTCTAAACTCAACTAATCAGACTGGAGGGCGGCATGTTGTGCCTTTGAGACCTTTGTTTCGGCTTCAGATTCCTCTTTGCCCACACACAGATGGTGTCGAAGGCAAATCCAGCAATTATTGGATCTGTGCCCTGGAAGGTTTAAGCTGAGGTGTGTACAAGCAGAACCTGGTGATCGCAGTCAAGTACAGTACTCATAAATTACTGGTCAACCCTGCAGAGCCCCCCAGGTAAAACTCTCACCATGGGAAAAAGTTTCCATCTAACCCAACAAATCAATTTTACAAATCTTAATTAGATCAGCTTTTCATTTTTTTTCTGCATGAGGGAATAAAATCTTGCAATCAGTTCCTCTAATTTAATAATTTCAGCCACAATGTAATTCGTGAAGATAGACACAAAGTGTTGGAGTAACTCAGCGGGTCAGGCAGCATCTCTGGAGAAAAGGGGTGAGAGACGTTTCGGGTCAGAAATTTGCTGCATGAAAGTCACAGACACGCGGAACTGCAGATGCTGGAATCTTGGGCAAAACACAGTGTTGGGGTAACTCAGCGGGTCAGGCAGTATCGATGAACTGCGATGTTGTGGGTAGGGATCCTTCTTCAGACAGATTGTAAGGCGGCGGGGGGGAGGGGGGAGATCCGAAGTGACAAGGGGAAAAGCGAGGTGGGGGGCAGGAATGGTGAGATGAGTGATACGTGGACACAAATTCGCAGCAACCTTCCCGACGTAGATCATGATGCAGGTTATATCAGCAATGGGGTGGATTTGTCTTACAGCTTGACCCCCAATAAAAGTCGGTGTACTGTTATAGTGCATACTTCTTTATTTGGTTCGTTCTGTGTGTCTGTGTGTCTGTCTGTCTGTATATATAGCGGTACTTTGTGTTCTCCCCACCACACAGACAGCGTGGTTGGAGCCGCATCTTGCCCGCGGCCGGGTCTCCAGCTCAGTACTGCTTGTACACGTCCAGCGAAGGCACAACACACCAAAGACCCTATAGCTCTAGGATCTTTGCACCACACAGCCCCGGACTGTCTGCAACCAAGAGCGGCTTGTTGCTTGATGCCCCTCCCCCCCCGAGCCGTGGTGTGTCAGCCTTTCACACAACTGGTGGCTGGGTTTCTGCTGCTGCTGCAGCTGCATCGCTGGGGAGGGGAGGGGAGGGGAAATAGCAGCGAGTGGACGGGAGATAAGGGGGTGAAAGTGGAGGAGAGGAGGGGGTGAGAGTGAGTGTGTGCGTTTCCGCAGCGGGGCCGGTGGTGGCACAGCCGGTGCCTGCCTGCCTGCCTGCCGCTGTCTCCAGGGTGGGGTAGGGGGTGTATATGTGTGTGAACACGGACTTGCTGCCAGCCTGAAGTCGCTGCCGCCTCAGCCCTCCCTCTCTCCCTCCACAAGAAGCACCGGGCAAAGCCCAAGACCTGCCGGAGCGACCGCCCTGCCAACCCCGTGCAAGCGAAGCAACCATGTAAGAGCCGTCGCTGGCGCTTTTTATTTATTTAGCCCGCTCGCCCTTCCCTTTGCAACAACACGGCGAGCTACCACGTCCCTGCTCGCTGTGCAATCGCGCTGGAGGGAGGAGGGGGGTGCTTTTGCTTTGCTTGGCATTGAACTCGCTGCTGAAGCTGAAGCTGCTGCAGTCAGACCGGCCGACAGGCTGGGGCCGGGGCCCGGGGTTTGCAAAACGGGCTGCAAGCAAGGCATCAGAAGTCGGGGAGGGTGGGGGTGGTCACACACCGGCACAGTCAGTCTGCAGGCAGCGTCTGTCTGCTGAGCCCAGGCCGCCAGCGTGTTACTCTCCATAAGGCAGTGAGGAGGGTGCACGGCCGGCGACCCAAACTTCTGCAGGGGGGCTGGGCTGAGGGTGGAGGGGACACGGGCAGGGCCGAGCCCCGGAGTCTCGGCTCAAGCCGGGCTTGCAGGAGCGGTCCCGCGGGGAGAAGGGCTCATCCCCCGGGAGTCTGGGCACGGAGCGGAGCTCAACAGGCGGCTGTAGCCTGACAGGGCAGATAGAGCAGGGATTCCCAACACCCTCCCCCGGCACTACTCTTTCTCACCTTCCCCTCTTCTCCCCCCCTTCCCCTCTTCTCCCCCCCCTTCCCCTCTTCTCCCCCCCTTCCCCTCTTCTCCCCCCCCTTCCCCTCTCCCCCCCTTCC